>WNWK01000533.1:0-217500 GCA_009830355.1 Cherax destructor
GTAAGACCGCACTGTAAGGGCCGCACCGCAGCAAAACCCCCCGGAAAGTAAAACCGCATTTGAAGACTCCCCCAGTCAAGGGCCGCATGAAAAAGCAAAACCCCACGAAAACCGCACAAAATCGCAAGACGCATTCATCAAAAGACCGGGGACTGGGTAAGATCGCACGAAAAAAAATAAGACGGATCGCACGACGCCCCGGGGAAGACCGCACAAAAAACCGGGGGGCACAAACCGTAAGACGGGGGGGTCGTGTTGGGGGGAGTCGGGGGGACCAAGTCGAAGACCCCCCTGGGCAGTGAAGACGCACCCCGGGGCGGGCAAAAGCACTCAGACCGGCCCTAAAAAGACTGCCGAAGCCGCGCCCGGGCAAAGACGCACGGTCGGGAAATGCACCGTTTTTCAAAAAAATTCCCAAAAAAGACCAGGGGGTACCAGTCGTAAAACTTTTTCGAAAATCAAAAACCCCACGAGTCAGTAAGACCCCACGGTCACAAAAGCACCCGGGGGGGCAGCACCAGTCCGGGACCCAGGGGCAGCACGCACTAAAAAATAAGACCGCACGAAAAAAGTAAAGACGGCCACCAGTCCAAAAAAACCCCCCCAAATGACCCCTCCACCCAAGAAAGGTGCACCAGTCGTTTAAGGCAAGTCGTGACGGGAATTTTCAAAAAAACCCCACCAGTCGCGACCGCATAGTCAAAAAACCCCAAAAAGTAAACCCCTTTTTTTTGTAAGCCCCACAGCCGAAGACCGACAGCGAAGAATGCATTCAGGAAGACCCCAAAACCGCAGAAAACCGCACCAGTCACAAAAGCACGACCGTAAGACCGCACCAGTCCCCAAGACCGCACCAGTCCAAAATGGGGACCGCACAGTCAGAAGACCGGCCCGGGCAGTAAGATGCACAGTCGTGGGGGGAGTCAAAAATCCCCACTAAAAAAGGGGGGACAAAACCCGTAAACGCACCCGTTAAAAACCGCAATTAGTAAGACCGCACCAGTCGTTAAAAAACGCATTCAAAGTAAGACCCCACCCTAAAAGTCAAAGACCGAAAAGTCGTAAGACCGATTCGACGAAAACCCCCCGGTAAAACCCCAGAAAAAGACCCCACGGCGACCCCACCCCCTCAAAAAACCCCCGAGCCCCAAGATCCCCCTTTTAAAAACGGGACCCCACCGTAAAAACCGCACTCAGCAAAATAAGCCGCACCCCAAAGTCAGTAAGACTGGGGGTTAAAATAAGCCGCACGAGTCGCAAAACCGGGGACGAAAAAAAAACCCGTACTCAAAATGCCCCCCCGTAAGACCCCACTGAAGACCGCACGAGTCCCAAAACCGCACCAGTCGAAAAAACCCCACAAATCAAAGACGGGGGTTTAAGAGGGGGCCCCTTAGCAAGACCCCACAAAATAAGACCCCCCCAGTCGTAAACCGCACCAGCCCCCAAAACCCAGTAAGACCGCACGAAAATCGGAAAACGACGAGTCAGTAAGACCCCACGAAAGTGGGGGGCACGAAAAAAAAATTTTGCACAGTCGCGGGAAAACCCCACGAGTCAAAAAGGGCCGGCATGACCGCACGAGTTGAAGACCGCACGAGCCGAAGACCGCACCAGTCAGAAGACTCCCCGTCGGCCCCACAAGACTGCACCGAAAACCGGGACGAGTCGTAAAAACACGCAAGAGCCGGGGGCACGCACGACCGCCCCTTGCCCGTAAAAAACAAAACCCCACAGTCGCAAGACCGCAACCAAATCGGCTAATCGTAAGGAAAATTTTTCAGCAAAAGGGACAGTCGCAAGACCGCACGAGTCAAAGACCTTTTTGGAGTAAAACCCCACGAGTCGAAAACCGCACAGCAAGACCCCCAATCGGGGAAAAAAGAGTCCCAAAACCGCACCGTCGCGACCGCACCCAAAAAAGGGACCAAAGACGGGACCTCCCCAAATGGGGAAAAAGGGGGCCCCCCAAAGACCGCACAGTCAGAAGACCGCCCCCAAAAAAGCACTAAAATCAGAAGACCCCATTTAGCGTGACCAAATTTTATTCCGCAGAAAAATACACCGCCAGAGTCCGCACGTCCAAAATCGGATTAGTCGTAAGAATGGAAATTAAAACAGTCGTAAGACCCAAAGTCGAAGACCGCACCGTCGTAAGACCCAAAGTGGACCCCACCAGTCGAAAACCGCACCAAAAAACCCCCCGTCGTAAAATTGCACCAGTCAAAATCGGGGGAAAACGACCCCCCGTCAGTAAAAATTGCAATAGCCTGTGCAAGACCGCACGAGTCAGTAAGACCGCACTAGTCAAGACCGCACGAGTCAGTAAGACTGCACGAGTCAGCAAGACTGCACTAGTGCAGTCTTACTGACTAGTGCAGTCTTACTGACTCGTGCAGTCTTACTGACTCTCGTGCAGTCTTAGCTGACTAGTATCTTACTGACTCGTGCAAAGCCTTACTGACTAGTGCAGTCTTACTGACTCGTAGTCTTACTGACTAGTGCAGTCTTACTGACTCGTGCAGTCTTACTGACTCGTGCAGTCTTACTGACTCGTGCAGTCTTACTGACTCGTGCAGTCTTACTGACTCGTGCAGTCTTACCGACTCGTGCAGTCTTACTGACTGTGCAGTCTTGCACTGTGCAGTCTTACTGACTGTGCAGTCTTACTGACTGTGCAGTCTTACTGACTAGTGCAGTCTTACTGACTGTGCAGTCTACTGACTAGTCGTCTTCTGCTTGCAGTCTCTGCTGTGCAGTCTTACGCTTGCGTCTTGCTTGCGTCTTGACTATGCGTCTTACATGTCGTCTTACTGACTGTGCGTCTTGCTGTGCAGTCTTCTGACTGTGCGTCTTACTGACTAGTGGTCTTACTGACTCGTGCAGTCTTGCTCTGCAGTCTTACGACTAGTGCAGTTAGACTATGCAGTCTTTGCAGTCGTCTTCGACTAGTGCAGTCTTACTGACTAGTGCAGTCTTACTGACTGTGCAGTCTTACTGACTCGTGCAGTCTTACTGACTCGTGCAGTCTTACTGACTGTGCAGTCTTACTGACTAGTGCAGTCTTACTGACTAGTGCATCTTTGCTAGTCTTACTGACTCGTGCAGTCTTTCTGAGTCTTCTGACTGTGCAGTCTTGCTGTGCAGTCTTGACTAGTGCAGTCTTACTGACTGTGCAGTCTTACTGACTGTGCAGTCTTCTGACTGAGTCTTGCAGTCTTCTGACTGTGCAGTCTTACTGACTGTGCAGTCTTACTGACTAGTGCAGTCTTACTGACTGTGCAGTCTTACTGACTAGTGCAGTCTTACTGACTGTGCAGTCTTACTGACTCGTGCAGTCTTCTGCTGCACTCGTGCAGTCTTACTGACTCGTGCAGTCTTACTGACTAGTGCAGTCTTACTGACTAGTGCAGTCTTACTGACTCGTGCAGTCTTCTGACTGTGCAGTCTTCTGACTCGTGCAGTCTTCGACTCGTGCAGTCTTCTGACTGTGCAGTCTTCGACTGTGCAGTCTTACTGACTAGTGCAGTCTTACTGACTAGTGCAGTCTTACTGACTAGTGCAGTCTTACTGACTCGTGCAGTCTTACTGACTGTGCAGTCTTACTGACTAGTGCAGTCTTACTGACTAGTGCAGTCTTCTGACTAGTGCAGTCTTACTGACTAGTGCAGTCTTACTGACTGTGCAGTCTTACTGACTGTGCAGTCTTACTGACTAGTGCAGTCTTACTGACTGTGCAGTCTTACTGACTCGTGCAGTCTTGACTGACTGTGCAGTCTTGACTGATCTGCAGTCTTGATCAGTCTTACTGACTAGTGCAGTCTTACTGACTCGTGCAGTCTTACTGACTAGTGCAGTCTTACTGACTGTGCAGTCTTACTGACTAGTGCAGTCTTCTGAGCGTTCGACGTGCAGTCTTACTGACTGTGCAGTCTTACTGACTCGTGCAGTCTTACTGACTGTGCAGTCTTACTGACTAGTGCAGTCTTACTGACTCGTGCAGTCTTACTGACTCGTGCAGTCTTACTGACTAGTGCAGTCTTACTGACTCGTGCAGTCTTGCTGACTCTGCATCTTCGCTGTGCAGTCTTACTGACTAGTGCAGTCTTACTGACTGTGCAGTCTTACTGACTAGTGCAGTCTACTGACTAGTGCAGTCTTACTGACTAGTGCAGTCTTCTGACTCGTGCAGTCTTACTGACTCGTGCAGTCTTACTGACTCGTGCAGTCTTACTGACTCGTGCAGTCTTACTGACTCGTGCAGTCTTACTGACTCGTGCAGTCTTACTGACTCAGTGCAGTCTTCGCTCTGCAGTCTTCTGACTGTGCAGTCTTACTGACTGTGCAGTCTTACTGACTAGTGCAGTCTTACTGACTAGTGCAGTCTTGACTCGTGCAGTCTTACTGACTTGCAGTCTTACTGACTCGTGCAGTCTTACTGACTCGTCATTCACGCTGTGCAGTCTTACCTGACTACGTGCAGTCTTACTGACTCGTGCAGTCTTACTGACGTGCAGTCTTACTGACTAGTCAGTCTTCGACTTGCAGTCTTACTGACTCGTGCAGTCTTACTGACTAGTGCAGTCTTACTGACTAGTGCAGTCTTACTGACTCGTGCAGTCTTACTGACTGTGCAGTCTTACTGACTCGTGCAGTCTTACTGACTAGTGCAGTCTTACTGACTGTGCAGTCTTACTGACTGTGCAGTCTTACTGACTGTGCAGTCTTACTGACTGTGCAGTCTTACTGACTAGTGCAGTCTTACTGACTGTGCAGTCTTACTGACTAGTGCAGTCTTACTGACTCGTGCAGTCTTACTGACTAGTGCAGTCTTACTGACTGTGCAGTCTTACTTGACTACGCTGTCAGTCTTACTGACTCGTGCAGTCTTACTGACTGTGCAGTCTTACTGACTCGTGCAGTCTTACTGACTCGTGCAGTCTTACTGACTCGTGCAGTCTTACTGACTAGTGCAGTCTTACTGACTAGTGCAGTCTTACTGACTAGTGCAGTCTTACTGACTAGTGCAGTCTTACTGACTAGTGCAGTCTTACTGACTAGTGCAGTCTTCTGACTGTGCAGTCTTACTGACTAGTGCAGTCTTACTGACTCGTGCAGTCTTACTGACTGTGCATTCTACTCGGCAGTCTTGGTGCGTCTTACTGACTGTGCAGTCTTACTGACTAGTGCAGTCTTACTGACTAGTGCAGTCTTCTGACTGTGCAGTCTTACTGACTCGTGCAGTCTTACGCTCGTGCAGTCTTACTGACTGTGCCAGGTCTTACTGACTGTGCAGTCTTACTGACTCGTGCAGTCTTACTGACTCGTGCAGTCTTACTGACTGTGCAGTCTTACTGACTAGTGCAGTCTTACTGACTCGTGCAGTCTTACTGACTGTGCAGTCTTACTGACTATGCAGTCTTACTGACTAGTGCAGTCTTACTGACTCGTGCAGTCTTACTGACTGTGCAGTCTTACTGACTGTGCAGTCTTACTGACTGTGCAGTCTTACTGACTAGTGCAGTCTTACTGACTAGTGCAGTCTTACTGACTGTGCAGTCTTACTGACTCGTGCAGTCTTCTGACTAGTGCAGTCTTCTGACTAGTGCAGTCTTACTGACTAGTGCAGTCTTACTGACTAGTGCAGTCTTACTGACTAGTGCAGTCTTACTGACTGTGCAGTCTTACTGACTCGTGCAGTCTTACTGACTAGTGCAGTCTTACTGACTGTGCAGTCTTACTGACTCGTGCAGTCTTACTGACTAGTGCAGTCTTACTGACTGTGCAGTCTTACTGACTGTGCAGTCTTACTGACTAGTGCAGTCTTACTGACTAGTGCAGTCTTACTGACTGTGCAGTCTTACTGACTGTGCAGTCTTCGACTGTGCAGTCTTGCACTAGTGCAGTCTTACTGACTCGTGCAGTCTTACTGACTGTGCAGTCTTACTGACTGTGCAGTCTTACTGACTGTGCAGTCTTACTGACTAGTGCAGTCTTACTGACTAGTGCAGTCTTACTGACTCGTGCATCTTACTGACTGTGCAGTCTTACTGACTCAGTGCAGTCTTACTGACTCGTGCAGTCTTACTGACTGTGCAGTCTTACTGACTAGTGCAGTCTTACTGACTAGTGCAGTCTTACTGACTCGTGCAGTCTTACTGACTCGTGCAGTCTTACTGACTAGTGCAGTCTTACACTAGTGCAGTCTTACTGACTGCTGCAGTCTTACTGACTAGTGCAGTCTTACTGACTGTGCAGTCTACACTAGTGCAGTCTTACTGACTATGCAGTTTACTGCTCGTGCACACTGACACAGTCTACTGATAGTGCATCTTACTGACTGCATCTTACTGACTTAATGCAGTCACTGACTGTGCAGTCTTCTGACTAGTGCAGTCTACTGACTGCAGTCTACTGACTGTGCAGTCTTACGACTAGTGCATCTTACTGACTAGTGCAGTCTTACTGACTCGTGCAGTCTACGACTGTGCAGTCTTACTGACTGTGCAGTCTTCTGACTAGTGCAGTCTTACTGACTAGTGCAGTCTTACTGACTAGTGCAGTCTTCTGACTAGTGCAGTCTTACTGACTATCATCTTCTGACTAGCAGTCTTGACTGTCTACTGCCGTCTTACTGACTCGTGCATCTTATGACTCTGCAGTCTACGTGGCATCTTGCGACTGCAGTTCTACTAGTGCAAAAAAAAAAAAAAAAAAAAAAAAAAAAAAAAAAAAAAAAAAAAAAAAAAAAAAAAAAAAAAAAAAAAAAAAAAAAAAAAAAAAAAAAAAAAAAAAAAAAAAAAAAAAAAAAAAAAAAAAAAAAAAAAAAAAAAAAAAAAAAAAAAAAAAAAAAAAAAAAAAAAAAAAGGGGGGGGGGGGGGGGGGGGGGGGGGGGGGGGGGGGGGGGGGGGGGGGGGGGGGGGGGGGGGGGGGGGGGGGGGGGGGGGGGGGGGGGGGGGGGGGGGGGGGGGGGGGGGGGGGGGGGGGGGGGGGGGGGGGGGGGGGGGGGGGGGGGGGGGGGGGGGGGGGGGGGGGGGGGGGGGGGGGGGGGGGGGGGGGGGGGGGGGGGGGGGGGGGGGGGGGGGGGCAGTCTTACTGACTAGTGCAGTCTTACTGACTCGTGCAGTCTTGCGCTAGTGCAGTCTTACTGACTAGTGCAGTCTTACTGACTAGTGCAGTCTTACTGACTAGTGCAGTCTTACTGACTAGTGCAGTCTTACTGACTCGTGCAGTCTTACTGACTAGTGCAGTCTTACTGACTAGTGCAGTCTTACTGACTAGTGCAGTCTTACTGACTCGTGCAGTCTTACTGACTCGTGCAGTCTTACTGACTCGTGCAGTCTTACTGACTAGTGCAGTCTTACTGACTAGTGCAGTCTTACTGACTCGTGCAGTCTTACTGACTCGTGCAGTCTTACTGACTAGTGCAGTCTTACTGACTAGTGCAGTCTTACTGACTAGTGCAGTCTTACTGACTAGTGCAGTCTTACTGACTCGTGCAGTCTTACTGACTAGTGCAGTCTTACTGACTCGTGCAGTCTTACTGACTAGTGCAGTCTTACTGACTCGTGCAGTCTTACTGACTCGTGCAGTCTTACTGACTCGTGCAGTCTTACTGACTCGTGCAGTCTTACTGACTCGTGCAGTCTTACTGACTAGTGCAGTCTTACTGACTAGTGCAGTCTTACTGACTAGTGCAGTCTTACTGACTAGTGCAGTCTTACTGACTAGTGCAGTCTTACGTGCTAGTGCACTCTGCACTTGACTCGTGCAGTCTTGACTGACTCGTGCAGTCTTACTGACTAGTGCAGTCTTACTGACTAGTGCAGTCTTACTGACTAGTGCAGTCTTACTGACTAGTGCAGTCTTACTGACTCGTGCAGTCGACACTCTATAAACGTGAACCTTAAAAGCAGATATGGACATAGTTCTACAAGTGGCATCCGCTATGCACACTGACACAGTTCTACAAGTGGCATCCACTATGCACACTGACACAGTTCTACAAGTGGCATCCACTATGCACACTGACACAGTTCTACAAGTGGCATCCACTATGCACACTGACACAGTTCTACAAGTGGCATCCACTATGCACACTGACACAGTTCTACAAGTGGCATCCACTATGCACACTGACATAGTTCTACAAGTGGCATCCGCTATGCACACTGACACAGTTCTACAAGTGGCATCCACTATGCACACTGACACAGTTCTACAAGTGGCATCCACTATGCACACTGACACAGTTCTACAAGTGGCATCCGCTATGCACACTGACACAGTTCTACAAGTGGCATCCACTATGCACACTGACATAGTTCTACAAGTGGCATCCACTATGCACACTGACACAGTTCTACAAGTGGCATCCACTATGCACACTGACACAGTTCTACAAGTGGCATCCGCTATGCAAACTGACACAGTTCTACAAGTGACATCCGCTATGCACACTGACACAGTTCTACAAGTGGCATCCACTATGCACACTGACACAGTTCTACAAGTGGCATCCACTATGCACACTGACACAGTTCTACAAGTGGCATCCGCTATGCACACTTACACAGTTCTACAAGTGGCATCCACTATGCACACTGACATAGTTCTACAAGTGGCATCCACTATGCACACTGAAACAGTTCTACAAGTGGCATCCGCTATGCACACTGACACAGTTCTACAAGTGACATCCGCTATGCACACTGACAGAGTTCTACAAGTGGCATCCGCTATGCATACTGACAGTTTTACAAGTGGCACCCACTATGCACACTGACACAGTTCTACAAGTGGCATCCACTATGCACACTGACACAGTTCTACAAGTGGCATCCACTATGCACACTGACACAGTTCTACAAGTGGCACCCGCTATGCACACTGACACAGTTCTACAAGTGGCACCCACTATGCACACTGACACAGTTCTACAAGTGGTACCCACTATGCACACTGACACAGTTCTACAAGTGGCATCCACTATGCACACTGACACAGTTCTACAAGTGGCATCCACTATGCACACTGACACAGTTCTACAAGTGGCATCCGCTATGCATACTGATAGTTTTACAAGTGGCACCCACTATGCACACTGGCACAATTCTACAAGTGGCATCCGCTATGCACACTGACACAGTTCTACAAGTGGCATCCGCTATGCACACTGACACAGTTCTACAAGTGGCATCCACTATGCACACTGACACAGTTCTACAAGTGGCATCCACTATGCACACTGACACAGTTCTACAAGTGGCATCCACTATGCACACTGACACAGTTCTACAAGTGGCATCCACTATGCACACTGACACAGTTCTACAAGTGGCATCCACTATGCACACTGACACAGTTCTACAAGTGGCATCCACTATGCATACTGACAGTTTTACAAGTGGCACCCACTATGCACACTGACACAGTTCTACAAGTGGCATCCACTATGCACACTGACACAGTTCTACAAGTGGCATCCACTATGCACACTGACACAGTTCTACAAGTGGCATCCACTATGCACACTGACACAGTTCTACAAGTGGCATCCACTATGCACACTGGCACAGTTCTACAAGTGGCATCCGCTATGCACACTGACACAGTTCTACAAGTGGCATCCGCTATGCACACTGACACAGTTCTACAAGTGGCATCCGCTATGCATACTGATAGTTTTACAAGTGGCACCCACTATGCACACTGGCACAATTCTACAAGTGGCATCCGCTATGCACACTGACACAGTTCTACAAGTGGCATCCACTATGCACACTGACACAGTTCTACAAGTGGCATCCACTATGCACACTGACACAGTTCTACAAGTGGCATCCACTATGCACACTGACACAGTTCTACAAGTGGCATCCACTATGCACACTGACACAGTTCTACAAGTGGCATCCACTATGCACACTGACACAGTTCTACAAGTGGCATCCACTATGCACACTGACACAGTTCTACAAGTGGCATCCACTATGCATACTGACAGTTTTACAAGTGGCACCCACTATGCACACTGACACAGTTCTACAAGTGGCATCCGCTATGCACACTGACACAGTTCTACAAGTGGCATCCGCTATGCACACTGACACAGTTCTACAAGTGGCATCCACTATGCACACTGACATAGTTCTACAAGTGACATCCGCTATGCACACTGACACAGTTCTACAAGTGGCATCCACTATGCACACTGACACAGTTCTACAAGTGGCATCCACTATGCACACTGACACAGTTCTACAAGTGGCATCCACTATGCACACTGACACAGTTCTACAAGTGGCATCCACTATGCACACTGACATAGTTCTACAAGTGGCATCCACTATGCACACTGACACAGTTCTACAAGTGGCATCCAATATGCACACTGACACAGTTCTACAAGTGGCATCCGCTATGCACACTGACACAGTTCTACAAGTGGCATCCGCTATGCACACTGACACAGTTCTACAAGTGACATCCGCTATGCACACTGACACAGTTCTACAAGTGGCATCCACTATGCACACTGACACAGTTCTACAAGTGGCATCCACTATGCACACTGACACAGTTCTACAAGTGGCATCCACTATGCACACTGACACAGTTCTACAAGTGGCATCCACTATGCACACTGACACAGTTCTACAAGTGGCATCCACTATGCACACTGACAGTTCTACAAGTGGCATCCACTATGCACACTGACACATTTCTACAAGTGGCACCCACTATGCACACTGACACAGTTCTACAAGTGGCATCCGCTATGCACACTGACACAGTTCTACAAGTGGCATCCACTATGCACACTGACACAGTTCTACAAGTGGCATCCACTATGCACACTGACACAGTTCTACAAGTGGCATCCACTATGCACACTGACACAGTTCTACAAGTGGCATCCACTATGCACACTGACACAGTTCTACAAGTGGCATCCACTATGCACACTGACACAGTTCTACAATTGGCATCCACTATGCACACTGACACAGTTCTACAAGTGGCATCCACTATGCACACTGACACAGTTCTACAAGTGGCATCCGCTATGCACACTAACACAGTTCTACAAGTGGCATCCGCTATGCACACTGACACAGTTCTACAAGTGGCATCCGCTATGAACACTGACACAGTTCTACAAGTGGCATCCGCTATGCACACTGACACAGTTCTACAAGTGGCATCCGCTATGCAAACTGACACAGTTCTACAAGTGGCATCCGCTATGCACACTGACACAGTTCTACAAGTGGCATCCGCTATGCACACTGACACAGTTCTACAAGTGGCATCCGCTATGCACACTGACACAGTTCTACAAGTGGCATCCGCTATGCACACTGACACAGTTCTACAAGTGGCATCCGCTATGCACACTGTACATAATAAAACAAACAAATTTCATTATGAGTCAGAGGATTTATTAGTGTCAACATATTATTAGCTGCAACAAAGTCACCACCGACAACCAATAAAAAATCACGAAAAAATTATTACATTTAAGTAAGCGATTAAAGACTGCCACATGACTAAGAACGCTATCTCATATCTTATCGAGCTTATCACAGGGAGTTTAAGTGCCGTAATGCTAATCCTGTCATAAACTGCTTTGCACAGCGGTAGCGGCATAATCAAATAAGATGAACACCAGAACAAACAAAAAAAATAATAAGTAAAAAAAAAATGAAAATAAAACTTAACTGGGCACCTAAGAGTATGGCTGCCATTTTGAGGAATCTATTTTCTAATGGTTATAATTGTAATTATAATTTTTAAAGGGGGTGGACTGGTAATCCATCGGAAGGGCTCGGTCAAATGACCAAAAGCTCCAGTTGTGACTGAGACCCCCCCTCCCCTCCATCTCCATTACTAGTGTCTCAAAAGTACATCATTAAGGGTGATGGACTGATTACATTGTCTTCACATCTCTACTGTTTCTTCTGCCTCCTCTGTACTCAACTGAAGAAGCCTACTGTGTAGGAGCAACGTTTCGGAATAAAGATACCAAACTGTTGCACATGTGTCTTACTTATCACCTTCTCGGTATTTATGCAATTATCATATTTATTACAGTGTTACAATGGCCGGTGATCACACTGAAGAAGCCTGAAGCCCCTTGCTGCTGCACGCCAGAAACGTTACGACAACACAAACATGTGTATTACTTGTATAGTACTTGTCAGCATTGTATACCATTTACAATACTCATCTACTTGTTGGTATTGTATACCATTTACAATACTCATCTACTTGTTGGTATTGTATACCATTTACAATACTCATCTACTTGTTGGTATTGTATACCATTTACAATACTCATCTACTTGTTGGTATTGTATACCATTTACAATACTCATCTACTTGTTGGTATTGTATACCATTTACAATACTCATCTACTTGTTGGTATTGTATACCATTTACAATACTCATCTACTTGTTAGTATTGTATACCATTTACAATACTCATCTACTTGTTAGTATTGTATACCATTTACAATACTCATCTACTTGTTAGTATTGTATACCATTTACAATACTCATCTACTTGTTAGTATTGTATACCATTTACAATATTCATCTACTTGTTAGTATTGTATACCATTTACAATATTCATCTACTTGTTGGTATTGTATACCATTTACAATATTCATCTACTTGTCAGTATTGTATACCATTTACAATATTCATCTACTTGTTAGTATTGTATACCATTTACAATATTCATCTACTTGTTGGTATTGTATACCATTTACAATATTCATCTACTTGTAGTATTGTATACCATTTACAATATTCATCTACTTGTTAGTATTGTATACCATCTACTTCTCAGTATTGTATACCATTTACAATATTCATCTACTTGTCAGTATTGTATACCATTTACAATACTCATCTACTTGTTAGTATTGTATACCATTTACAATATTCATCTACTTGTCAGTATTGTATACCATTTACAATATTCATCTACTTGTTAGTATTGTATACCATCTTACAATATTCATCTACTTTTATATTGTTACCATCTCTGCAGTATTGTATACCATTTACAATATTCATCTACTTGTCAGTATTGTATACCATCTACAATATTCATCTACTTGTATAGTATTGTATACCATTACAATTTCATCTACTTGTCAGTATTGTATACCATTTACAATATTCATCTACTTGTTAGTATTGTATACCATCTACAATATTCATCTACTTGTTGTATTGTATACCATTTACAATATTCATCTACTTCGTTAGTATTGTATACCATTACAATATTCATCTACTTGTTAGTATTGTATACCATTTACAATATTCATCTACTTGTTGGTATTGTATACCATTTACAATATTCATCTACTTGTTAGTATTGTATACCATTCTACAATATTTCATCTACTTGTTAGTATTGTATACCATTTACAATATTCATCTACTTGTAGTATTGTATACCATTTACAATATTCATCTACTTGTCAGTATTGTATACCATTTACAATATCATCTACTTGTTAGTATTGTATACTCATTCTACAATATTTCATCTACTTGTTAGTATTGTATACCATTTACAATATCATCTACTTTATTATACCATCTTTCATATTCATTATGTATTGTATACCATTTACAATACTCATCTACTTGTTAGTATTGTATACCATTTACAATATTCATCTACTTGTTAGTATTGTATACCATTTACAATATTCATCTACTTGTTGAGTATTGTATACCATTTACAATACTCATCTACTTGTTAGTATTGTATACCATTTACAATACTCATCTACTTGTTAGTATTGTATACCATTTACATATATTTCATCTACTTCTCTGAGTATTGTATACCATTTACAATATTCATCTACTTGTTAGTATTGTATACCATTTACAATACTCATCTACTTGTTAGTATTGTATACCATTTACAATACTCATCTACTTGTAGTATTGTATACCATTTACAATATTCATCTACTTGTTAGTATTGTATACCATTACAATATTCATCTACTGTATTTACATTTACAATATCATCTATTGTAGTATTGTATACCATTTACAATATCATCTACTTGTTAGTATTGTATACCATTTACAATATTCATCTACTTGTTAGTATTGTATACCATTTACAATATTCATCTACTTGTCAGTATTGTATCATTTCAATATTCATTTACTTGATATTATACCATCTACTTTCGTATTGTATACCATTTACAATATTCATCTACTTGTTAGTATTGTATACCATTTACAATATTCATCTACTTGTCAGTATTGTATACCATTTACAATATTCATCTACTTGTCAGTATTGTATACCATTACAATATTCATCTACTTGTAGTATTGTATACCATTACAATATTCATCTACTTGTGTATTGTATACCATTACAATATTCATCTACTTCGTATTGTATACCATTTAAATATTATCTACTTGTAGTATTGTATACCATTTACAATATTCATCTACTTGTCAGTATTGTATACCATTTACAATATTCATCTACTTGTCAGTATTGTATACCATTCTACAATATTCATCTACTTGTTAGTATTGTATACCATTTACAATATTCATCTACTTGTTAGTATTGTATACCATTACAATACTCATTATTTTCTCAATATTCATCTACTTGTTAGTATTGTATACCATTTACAATATTCATCTACTTGTCAGTATTGTATACCATTTACAATATTCATCTACTTGTCAGTATTGTATACCATTTACAATATTCATCTACTTGTCAGTATTGTATACCATTTACAATATTCATCTACTTGTCAGTATTGTATACCATTTACAATATTCATCTACTTGTCAGTATTGTATACCATCTACAATATTCATCTACTTGTCAGTATTGTATACCATTACAATATTCATCTACTTGTCGTATTGTATACCATCTACAATATTCATCTACTTGTTAGTATTGTATACCATTTACAATATTCATCTACTTGTAGTATTGTATACCATACAAATTCATCTACTTGTCAGTATTGTATACCATTTACAATATTCATCTACTTGTTGTATTGTATACCATTTACAATATTCATCTACTTTCAGTATTGTATACCATTACAATATTCATCTACTTGTCAGTATTGTATACCATTTACAATATTCATCTACTTGTCAGTATTGTATACCATCTACAATATTCATCTACTTGTCAGTATTGTATACCATTTACAATATTCATCTACTTGTCAGTATTGTATACCATTTACAATATTCATCTACTTGTTGGTATTGTATACCATCTACAATATTCATCTACTTGTTAGTATTGTATACCATTTACAATATTCATCTACTTGTTAGTATTGTATACCATTTACAATATTCATCTACTTGTCAGTATTGTATACCATTTACAATATTCATCTACTTGTTAGTATTGTATACCATTTACAATATTTATCTACTTGTCAGTATTGTATACCATCTACAATATTCATCTACTTGTCAGTATTGTATACCATCTACAATATTCATCTACTTGTCAGTATTGTATACCATCTACAATATTCATCTACTTGTCAGTATTGTATACCATCTACAATATTCATCTACTTGTCAGTATTGTATACCATCTACAATATTCATCTACTTGTTAGTATTGTATACCATCTACAATATTCATCTACTTGTCAGTATTGTATACCATCTACAATATTCATCTACTTGTCAGTATTGTATACCATCTACAATACTCATCTACTTGTCAGTATTGTATACCATCTACAATATTCATCTACTTGTCAGTATTGTATACCATCTACAATATTCATCTACTTGTTAGTATTGTATACCATCTACAATATTCATCTACTTGTTAGCGCTGTATAACCCCTGTGGTTTAGCGCTTCTATTTGATTATAATAATAATAATAATCTACTTGTTAGTATTGTATACCATCTACAATATAGCTCGAGCGCTTTAAAGTAATCCTTGCGGTTCAGATGTTTTTAACTTAACGATTCTATGTTAGCAGTAAAACGTATACTTTCCAATTTTTATCCAAGACAATTTGCTTCATCAATTAGTAATCAACAAATCAATGTTCCATCAGGATTACTAATGTGTAGTCAGAAAAACTGAATAAACGAAATTATCCCATCATCTGAGATAGCATATACGAGTCTCTGTTAAAGTTCTCGAGTCCACTGCCCTCCAATACATAATTCTGGACAACAGTCTGACTGATCAGACAGTACCGTGATTACTGGACGGAGGATCAAGCCTCCACTAATCCAAGCGTTGAATTAACCCAGCACGAGGGTGTTTATATTACACTTCGTGCAGTATGTATACATATAAACACAAGCAGAAAGATGGACGTTTATTACGACTTAATCTGAATTCATATAGCGATAATTTACTGTCAGAACAGACATTCAAAACTTACTTTGATGGTGAGGTTAAAATATCTGATGTCTCCCTCCTGGTCGATGGCCTCAAAGTCGAGAGGCGCCGCTGGTTTGATCTCCCCGCTCAGGGGGTGGATGGTGAAGTTACTCAGTGGGTCACCACTTAGGATGGTGTAGCGAACCTCGTGGTTTACAGTGCCTGCACACCACACGAGTACACAGTCAAACCATTGTGCAAATAGTGACACAACATGTAGATTAATATAAAAAATATACAAAAAATAGAAAAAGTAAACTACCTCAATTAATTGTTATTGGATTATAACTAAGATTTCACAATTTACCACATCTATATATCTATTATAAACACACTCTTAATTAATGTAAACATTGTTGTAATTTACAATATCAGTCTGCATAATTAATACTATCCTTCCTTAATATAGGTCACAGTGTACACACAATGTACAAAGAGGTGTATAACATCTGGTGGATACACGAATTTGACTTTAATTCATCTTTTAAGGATTTAAGGATTTTTTATATTAAGTATGTTGGTAAATTTTAGCCTTAACGACCCACATGCTGTTAACACAGTGCTGAGCAGAGAGCACGATGCTGTATACGTTAGTGCAGTGACTCGTATACAGTAAGCAGAATGACTCGTATACAGTAAGTGGAATGACTCGTATACAGTAAGTGGAATGAGTCGTATACAGTAAGTGGAATGAGTCGTATACAGTAAGTGGAATGAGTCGTACACAGTAAGTGGAATGACTCGTATACAGTAAGTGGAATGACTCGTATACAGTAAGTGGAATGACTCGTATACAGTAAGTGGAATGAGTCGTATACAGTAAGTGGAATGACTCGTATACAGTAAGCGGAATGACTCGTATACAGTAAGCGGAATGACTCGTATACAGTAAGTGGAATGAGTCGTATACAGTAAGTGGAATGAGTCGTATACAGTAAGTGGAATGAGTCGTATACAGTAAGTGGAATGACTCGTATACAGTAAGTGGAATGACTCGTATACAGTAAGTGGAATGAGTCGTATACAGTAAGTGGAATGACTCGTATACAGTAAGCGGAATGACTCGTATACAGTAAGTGGAATGACTCGTATACAGTAAGTGGAATGACTCGTATACAGTAAGTGGAATGACTCGTATACAGTAAGTGGAATGACTCGTATACAGTAAGTGGAATGACTCGTATACAGTAAGTGGAATGACTCGTATACAGTAAGTGGAATGACTCGTATACAGTAAGTGGAGTGAGTCGTATACAGTAAGTGGAGTGAGTCGTATACAGTAAGTGGAATGACTCGTATACAGTAAGTGGAATGACTCATATATACTAAGTGGAAGAGTGACGCACCATTGAGGTCATCATCTCTGGCGGTGACAACGAAGGGTTCAGGGAAGGTGGCAGAGTTCTCGTGGAGTCGAGCCTCGTAGCGCCGCTGCAAGAACACTGGCGGGTGGTCGTTCACATCCTCCACCACCACCTTCACCACCACGGTGTTCCTGCCACACAAGACACTACTGTAAGTCTTACGTCAACTTTCTTCACAAGTCCTAAATTTAATCAAACATCACCCAACACTACAGATAAGTTTTATTTGTAAGATTTACACCAAGTAAATCCTCCTTCAACTAACACACAGTGCAAGTCAACCATTGCAACATTTAAAATTATTTAATATTCATATTATTTATATATACAGAGAGAGAGAGAGAGAGAGAGAGAGAGAGAGAGAGAGAGAGAGAGAGAGAAGACAGAAGACAGAGAAGAGAGAGAGAGAGACAGACAGACAGACAGAGAAAGAGAGAAAGAGAGAGTAAACAAGGTGAGCCAGTGCGTATTAACCTGTTGCCGCGGCCGAGGTCATCTCTGGCCTCCACAGTGAGGTAGTGTTGAGCAACACTCTCCCTGTCCAAGGCTCCGGCCTCCTTCAAGGTGATCACTCCAGTCTCTGGCTCCATCTCCAGTCTGTGGGTAAACATCACCAAGGTCACACTTCAAGGTCACACTTCATCAAGGTCACACATAACTATAATGGTCTGCTTAATTAACCACTAAATACCCATTAAAAAAACGTAGTCCCTTCAAACAGTGTGGGCTTGATGCCGAAGGGTTCTTGATCCAAGCAATTGGAGCTACGCTCCCATTCCTTTCATCAAACCAACACTCTCACACTAGGAGATGTCTCAAACCAACATTTTTCATACTAGGGGGTGTCTTAAACCATCATTCTCACACTAGTGGATGTCTTACACCAATATTCTTAAACTTGGGTATGTCCTGAACTAATATTCGTACACTAAGGGAATGTCCTGAACTAATATTCTCACACTTGGAGTTTACCTGGAGAGAGTTCCGGGGGTCAACGCCCCCGCGGCCCGGTCTGTGACCAGGCCTCATGGTGGATCAGGGCCTGATCAACCAGGCTGTTACTGCTGGCCGCACGCAGTCCAACGTACGAACCACAGCCTGGCTGGTCAGGTACCGACTTTAGGTGCCTGTCCTGAACTGAACTAATATTCTCACACTAGGGGATGTCCTGAACAAGAAATAGAGTAAAGCACTACAACCTAATAAGAACTTACTTGTCGGCTAGGGCGCCCCTCAGGTCGGTGTACCTGATGCCCCGAGTACCGTAGGTGCCACTGTCAGGGTCAGAAGCCTGCACCCACACCAGCGTCGCCCCTACTGCAGCGTCCTCAGGAATCAACACCTGCCATACACACCATCACACATGTATAAAACACATGCACACACGGTTAGACGGAAGTATACCTCATACGAAGTATACTTCTGCACTGATAGTTATGCACTGCATAATTATCAGATTTTTCGGTGACAAATCACCATCAGGAATTATCAGAGACTGATATTATGTGTGTCCAGAAAATCCTGATTAAATTTCAAGGGAAATGTTAGTTATTACACAGTGAAAAAAATACCTATAGATTTCAGATCGTCCCAACTTTTTATGAAATACATGCAGCCCTAAATCTCAAAAACACCAGATATTTATTCTCAGATTTTTTTTAGCAACAAATGGTATTTAGAAAAATATGATGATACAATCACCACGTGAAATTAAACAAAATTTGCCAAGCGTTTTCAACTAAAAAACATCACCAGGTGGTGACTTTTCGTCAAGGGAAAATACACATTACAATTAACCAACACTTTGGGGAGGAAACTTCACATTTTTCGGTCCCTTCTGGACCATCGTCATGTCACCAGCAGATGCTAACTGACAATGATTCAGGGAAGACTCAAACATTCAAAATTTCTTCTTTCTTAAAAGTGTGGGTTAGTCTTTAATTGTTCCAGCCCCGGAATTGTGACTATTATTCAGAACGTAGTTACGGTGTACTTTCAACCTGCCGCTGGTGATACAAATGCAAAGTGTTTGGCAAGTCTATGTTCGTTTTTTTCCGCGTGATTACCTGAAGATAAATTACCCAAGTGTACAATTCGTGATTTGTTTGCATGAACAATATTATATTACAGCTATAAAAAAGGCTTGCCTTTTTTATATTTTTACATACATTTACGTGCGCATACACATATTTATACGTAACTTAAACGATTAAAAGTATTTGTAGTCGCTTTCGTTAAATATGAATCACATACAGACATTATATACGACTGACACATCACGAGAGCACTTGGAATTTTTCTCTTGGTTCATTATGAAGCTACATATAAAGGCATCACGGTTATATTATTGTATTTCATGTATTTATAAAGAGAGGGGTGTGGGTATCACCAGTACCGCCTTACCTCGTATTGGTCCTCACTGAAAGTCGGGAAGTTGTCGTTGGTGTCGCGTATATGGACGGTGACGAGGGCTGACGACGACTTGGGTCTCTCAGCTACAGTTTCCCGTGCTACCACTGTGAAGTTCACCACTGGGAAATACAAGAAAACTTTAACTTCGTCTTGTACCACAACTGCTTGACTTTATCCAGTTTTTCCTAGGTTTAATGTATGTAATATATACTATCATATATATTTGTATTCGAGAGTTGTTGTGAGGCTGAAGCACGACAATTCAAAATAAAAGCGAGTAGCTCTACCAAAGTATCACGGGCATTCACATGACCTCAGAATCATTGTACAAATTTATCCTATTGGTGTGTAAAATCATTAAACTTCGCTAACCTAATGAATGAAGTTACAGAAAAGGAGGCGAGTGATTTCTTGTATAGCTAACATTCGTATCCGAAAGTCACATTCATCCTAGTGGCTGTCTTTGTGCTTAACAATACTTTATTACATGTAAACTATACTCTGTATACTACACGAAGACATAAAATTTGTTTCTTTGTTTGTAAGCTGATCCTCTCTTTAATGTTAATGTATATAACTCAATTTACCTCATTCCTAGTATTCCTTTTATTGTAACTTTCACATAGTTGAGTTACTTTGTTGTTTTAACTTTTAAGGTTTAAATAACAAGATATTACAAGGACCCCAATGGCAATAAGTCACTTTGTCTGATTTTTTGGGTTATCCTGGATAATTTACACTATGTATGATAATTGTACTTATGTGTACCTGTGCCTAAATCAACTTACTTATTTAACATACGTTTAAAGACAATTTTTTTTACTATTGATTGTGCCTGAAATTATATCAGCATGAAAAGTCATCTTACCTTTAACCTTTTCATAATCGAGCAACGCCGGGTTCCTCACGCGGATGAGAAAGGAGGCGAAGTTGACTCCTTCAGGAGGCGTGATATCGAACATCCCTCCGTCACCCTCCAAGAACATCCTGAAGGTACCGTTGTTTCCCTGAAAGTGGCACGGGACAAACGATATTCACAAAACAAGGTAAACAATTTGATTTAAAATCTCAGCGGAAATTTTCACAAAAGTTATAAAACAAAAATAAGTAAGTGTAGCATGCGCAGTTTCTCTCAAAACCATAACAGAAAACGACAGCGAGGCGCTGTATATTACAGGCATGACCATCCCACTTTGATGTATTATCATACTCACAATTCATATATTCAGTATTTACATTATATATGCATATAATTCACGCTCATAAATTCCCTCCAGTCACAAAATAATGAAATTTATGTTATAAAAATGAAAAATGGTAAGAAATATCAGATTTTCAGAATACATACAAGTAGTAGATAGATACGTATGGAATGAAATTACTGTCTAGGGCGTAAGTGAACCCTCAATGACCTTTGTGTTGTGAGAAAGCCTTGAGTCTAACAAGCTTTACTGACTGTATAAATGCAGTCTGTCCATTAAGTTTGTTTTTGTATAATTTCATAACTTCTGTATCAATAGCTCAATTGATTAATTATACGAAATTTAACTGATCTTAAGTCAAACTGCTATTACAATATTTAGCAAAAAAATTTTTACCATCCTTTAATTTTCTCCAAAGCTGTAACACCTACCATACAGGCAAAACTTTAAAGGACCTTTCCTATCCCATTTAAATAGTCAAAATGTTTATTCTTTTCCATTTATCCACCAACATGATTTTTTTAATATATAGAAGATGATCCCCGGTAGACAACATTCTTCTGTACACAAAACACACACACACACACACACACACACACACACACACACACACACACACACACACACACACACACACACACACACACACGCCCAGATGGCATGGTGGCTAGCGCTCTTGCTTCACGCACGGAGGGCCCGGGTTCAATTCCCGGCGGGGCCGAAACATTTCGAAGTGTTTCATTAACACATATACAACAGGCCTAGTGTCTAATCGACATGTGCCTAGGACAAAATAGTAACTAACACACACACACACACACACACACACACATATATATATATATATATATATATATATATATATATATATATATATATATATATATATATATATATATATTATCATAAAACTCTAGTAATTTCAGTGAGCGCCTTGTAAGTTGTCTTTTGTCATTTAAATTCTCTTTCTTTTCGAATAAACTTCTTAATATTACTGTTATATCACAAAATTTGTTATATATTTAACAGAAATTCCTTGAAGAATATAATTTAATTTAGTACCTAAAAAATAAATGTATCTCCACGATTATCTTCTTGTAAACTAATTCTGTATTGCTTAACTTTTGTGAATGTCTTTAAAATCAAACCATGAGTATATTACAAAAAAAAATAATATAAGCTACAATGGAATATTTTTGTTAAATCCTTACTGCTGTAATTAATTTACCAACTCAATATTATACTCTCCGCAATATTCCTCACATCTGGACACGTACTGAAATAATTGCACCACTTATGATAAACATGAAGCTGTCGACTAGTCTGTCTTCAACAAGGGTACAAAAAAGTTTTTAATAAGAGTATGGACTACCTTGCGCCCATGGCGGCTGGTTGCCATTATATAGGCTTTATTAAGCACTAAACTACACAAGTGTGTACTAGCCGCCATACTTCTGCAGTACTACACACTAATACATACAAATCTGAAATACATGTAATGTACGAGTAACAGACGAAGCACACGTCAAGCTTTAGTGTAAATCACAGAGTTATGTTACTGTCATTTTAGGGTAAGTTTTACGGATATGAAATACAGGAATTTAGAGTGAGAGCAACTCCCACCTTGTGGTGAGGATGTTAATTCATACTCGCACCGCCTCCTGCCTCCCTTCAACACCCCTATCGTGATACATTCAACTACCTTCCTTGCCCTTAAGTTACACAAACGCGTAACTACAATGAATGATTCATTAAAACATTTATATAATGTTAAAATCATCAGCTATAGACTTCCCGTGAAAACCAGTCTAGGTAAGATATGAGCGGGTAGGTGTAGGGCGGCAGGATGTGGCTACCACAACACACTTCTATACAGGGAGAGGAATACCTTGCCACAGGAGAGATCCAACACGATTATCGCCACAGTTTTTTTCCTTAAAGTCTGAATATGTACAGAAACTCTAGTTTTAAGAGCAAAATGTGCTTAATCTTCGTTTAAGTCAGAACAACCTTGAAATATTCTAACATGTGAGCCCATTATTAGCGACTGTAAGGAGCCTACATATTACTATTATAACACAAGACCGAGGACCGCTTTTGTCTATATGTGCTCGTGTGCAAGAAGAATATTAATATTAGTGTCAAACAAGAAAACATTTCTTTTGACACGTCGGTATGTTACAGACATCGTTTAGTTTACAGACAGCGCAGGCTTTTTTTTTTTTTTTTTGAGGGGGCTTCGTTCTAGTGACGTCGGGAGTACGGAATATCGAACATAAAATAACAAATCATTTCAATTTTCCAATATATACCCTAATGAATTTGCGAGTAATATGGTTATAATTAACGATGCAAATAACATGTGGTATGTAATCTAGCATGTACGCAAAAAGTTACATTTGCGCCTCAAATTGTAAATTTACAACACATGTTTTGTTGCTTTATGTGACCCTGTACTCTGGCATTGTTGATGGTATTTCATAAGAAGAGTCCTAATTGGCATTGCTGATGGTATTTCATAGGAAGAGTCCTAATGAAGCTGGTCAGTTAGTAAGGAATGAACACAATATTTTAACGGAGCTCCAATTGCATGGCCAAATTTACATATTCAGAGAGTGAAAATGCGAGAGAGAGAATAATAATAAGAAAACAGATGTAACATTTTTTAACCGAATGCTGAGAAGCACAACACACACGCGTGACACAACACAAGAAGCAGCACCAATAAACATGATATATAAAACAGCAAACAGAGGCGTACCAGCTCTCGTGGAGGTACCTTGCTCCATGATATACACCGTCCCAGCTGTGTTTAACGTACTTGTAATGTAATGTATTAATTAGGCAGTCAATAATAGTTAACAGTATTATAAACAGAAAAGCGAAACAGAATTAAGACAGTTTAAAATGAATGGATGGAAGCGTACAAGAGCGATCCCCTGTGTGTTGTGGTGCTAAGCTTATACCAGATCTCTCCTCACATACAAACACCAACAAATATTTCTATAAGCACCATTATAAACAGTTCAACTCACCTGGTCCATATCCCACACATTAATATGTCCCTTGAAAGATCGAAGCCATATTAGGATCATAAGAGCCAATTACCAAAATACTCATATAAAAAAAACGTATTATTTTATAAATCCGATGCAAATAATTGACAAATAATAACATTATGTACGAATGGCAGGAGTTGTTTCCCAACCCAGACGGTGTCTCCCTCTAGTGGGAGTTTATAAATTTTATTTTTTTTCAATTGTTTTACTGAGTCATTACTTAAATTTAAATAAACTTGTAAAATTCATGTTTAGCATAAGATACGAGAGGAAATACGTCTTCACTGTTTGTTAAAGGAATGAAGACGTAGGGAAAACAAGTTGGGAAACACTTGGCAGGAGGAAGGTAACATTAACTCTTAGAAAATATTAGGTAACATCGCACCTACAAAATATCTAATATTTTTTTCATATTTAAAACATAAGTACTGATCAAAAATACTTCGTCAAGCCTCACCATGTGTACATTTTTAATGTTAGGTAAAGATCTAGGAAATATGTCTCCTGACTTCACGGATGAGGCTTCATATGATGAGGCTTCATATGATGAGGCTTCATATGATGAGGCTTCATATGATGAGGCTTCATATGATGAGGCTTCATATGATGAGGCTTCATATGATGAGGCTTTAATGAAGCTTCATCCTTCACCAGAACTTCATTATACCCTCTCATAACTTCGACAAAATCCCGTGTGATATCTAAAATTCTAAACCCAAACAACCTTCTGTGTATATACCATGTGTGTATATACACAGAGTTTACTTTAATCCCTATTTTAAGAATCAAAGCATTATTGATATTATTTATTTTCAGGTCATTTGCAGTTTTAATCATCCATGTGCAGTTAATAGGCTAAAAATCTAAGATGTTAACTTACAAGTCCTAGTGAGGTTTGACTCTCTTAATGAAGCTTGACACTACAGTAGGCTTTTGAGACCACTGTTTGCTTTTGAACCTCCATTCCTTTATGATGTTTGAGGTCTAGTATAGCGAATCAGACACCCAGAGGGTAAGCCTGAGGGCAAGGCAAGAAGGGGAAAAGGCTCATTACCTGGTCGTGGTCATACACTTCGGGGATGGCGTCGCCGATAAGGTTGACAGGACTGTTAAACTGGGAGCCCTCGGCGATCTCTGCAACGTAATGCGACGCTTTGAAGGTTGGAGTTTCGTCGTTCACATCCTCCAGCAGCACTGTCACCTCTGTGGTCATCGTGGGGGGAGGGTCCACCACACCGCTCTCCTCCTGGGCCTGCCCAAATGTAACGAAAAAAATAGCAAATTGTTTTTATTTGCAATCGTGCAACAGGAATGATAGTCACAAATCTAAAAAATTGTAGATTGAAACTGAACAGCGTTTCGGCTCGTCCTAGTTCATTATCAAGTTACAAGTGGACAAAGTTGATACATTATATAAATTAAATTAAAAATACTTAGTTTATGACTAAAAATTATATAATGTAATTGAAGCATGTTCTGCGTGTCTGTCCCATTATGATGTTAAACTGGCGATGACCTGTCTGCCTGCTTGTAAGCATTAGCTCACCTGGATCTTGATGATGAAGGCTCCGTTGTTTGAGAGAGGACTCTCGCGGTCCAGAGGTTTCTTGACGTAGAGGACGCCAGAGTTGTGGTCCAGTTGGAAGAGACCTTTGTCACCCTCTAAGATGGAGTAAGTAATGTGGTTGTTAACACCACGGTCTCCATCCACAGCCTTCACTGTAAGGTACACAAGGAACAGCACGTGGTCACTACAATGACACAAGCAAGATAATAACAGTACAAAAATACCGTTCAACAAAATCATTCATCATAACGTCAATACAGCCACAAATTAGACTTTTTTTTCAAACTGTATATTAAATACTGTAGAGGACACCTTGAACACAACTGTGCTCCTGTAGCTACAGACACATATATGAGAGAGGTCGCTAAGTTTACTGGAAATATATTTAAGATGGAGCAGATAACTTTTAAACTATTATCCACCTATCTTATTTCAACCTGAACCTGGGGATCTTCCCTGAGTTCTGGGCTCTGATCAAGCCTTTTCAGTAAAGGCTTGGTCAGCCAGGGCTATTGAGAAGCAAATCCTTTATATTTACGAAGCTATCTTTCCTGCCTACCATGGGTCTGTAAGTCTACTGCAGTGCCCCACTATTCTTATTACAACCCATACTCTTTGCCAACACTGGGGTGCTCATCCTATCATGTTCCTCGCTTTCTTAAGAAAATATTCACGAAAAGCAGATTTAAATCAGTCACTCCAGTATTTTCTTGGTTTATCCTGCGATATTCCAGTAAAAATCTCACATAAATCTTTGTTTTGCTTTTTCCTCTAGCAACTGGCACGTAGCCATGGGCAAAGTGGAATATTAATGGCATCAGCTTAAATTTATGAAAAAAAAAAACTTTTTAGTAAGCCTCGTGAAAACGAATAGAAGCGAGAAGCACTCAATTATCCGAACTTTGTAGGAAAGAGAAGCACCCAGTTATCCTAACTTAGTGAAGCATTTAATTATCCGAACTTAGTGATAAGAGAAACACTCAATTCTCTTAACTTTGAACTTCGTGAATAAGATAAACACTCAGTTATTTAAACTATTTCTTTATAAAAATTATGTTTCTATTGTATGAAGACATCTGTGTCTCCTTGCTTTAAGTCGCTTGTATTTCGTAACAAAACTGGGTACATCAGACTTGAGTTGCTACCTTAATCCATATAATAGTCACAATGGGGAAACAAAAGCCAGCTACGCTTGCAGGTGTAGGACACAAGAACAGAGGAAACAAGTACAGGAAACTATAAAAGAGGAAACAACCAGCGTAAAAACGAGAACAAAAGAAACTAAAAGGTGTAGGAAACGATAACAGAGGAAACAACAGTGTAGGAAACGATAACAGAGGAAACAACAGTGTAGGAAACGATAACAGAGGAAACAACAGTGTAGGAAACGATAACAAGAAACAACAGCTGTAGGAAACGATAACAGAGAAAACAATATAATAAAGCTCCAGACCAGGAAACAACAAAAACTGAAGGGGGCGGAGGAGGATGAGGAGGCAAGAACCGACCTTCAAGTACGCCAGAGTTGACGGGGATGTCCTCGGGAATGCGGGTGACTGGCGGCGCCTGCGTGAACTGAGGCGGCTGGTCCTCCACATCGTTGACACGTACCACCAGCGCTGCCGTCCCAGTGTTCACCCGCCCGCTGATGGCTCTGTCCATCGCCAGCACCTGAGTTCGTATATTTTTTTTTTATTTCATTACATTAATGGTATACAACAGCGATAAGCTGATGAATAAGACACAAGATTGGTTGAGGCTAAGGAACGGATACGGTCTATTACGACTGGGGAATTGATTACATCTTCTACGGTCTCCGGTCTCTGTATTGAATTGATAAAGCCCTTGTTAAGTAAAAGGACACAAATGCAACTAATGTGACATTTTATTGTGGCAACGTTTCTCTCAGAGCGAAACGTTGCCACAATAATATGTCACATTAGTTGCATTTGTGTCCTTTTACTTAACATAATGTCGGTAATTCTACTAATATTATTACATAAAGCCCTTGATTGGCGAAACGTCTTCAAAATAAAGATACCCAGGTGTTGCACATGCGTCTTATTCATCATGTTTTTCATTATGATTTAAATAAAACTGTATACATCAGCCGTGAGCTGCTACCCTATATGAGAGTTACACAGTTGGAACGAAAGCTAAATATATTTCCGTGTCATGTTCCATCACACAGGATGACTATCGTACCTCAAGTGACTGAAGCCTGTCAGCCTGATCTGGGAGACCAGTAAGACGGAGAAGAACATGCAAGCAGGAAACAGTCTTAAGAGATCACA
This sequence comes from Cherax destructor, assembly GCA_009830355.1. Classification (NCBI taxonomy): domain Eukaryota; kingdom Metazoa; phylum Arthropoda; class Malacostraca; order Decapoda; family Parastacidae; genus Cherax; species Cherax destructor. The sequence continues at coordinate 28,366 of WNWK01000533.1, forward strand.
AGCTATGCTAAAGTGTCTTAGAGAAAAAGGGATTATATGACTAAGCTGCTTCAGAGAACAGATCACAGGGTAGGTTGTCTCAGCTTAACGGTAGATTCTTTCAAAGGCGGAGAAAGGAACACGGAGACTTTCTCCGCATTATTATCCACTACTCGTTGCCGTTAATGTCCGTACACATTTTAACGCTTCACATAAAATAATCTGGATTATTAACCCTAGAGGGTTGTTAACCTAGGATAACCCATGAACGTCATGGATGCTAACTTCAACAGCCCACTAACATCCAATGGAAAAATAGACACAAATGCGGTATAATGCGATCCTTTACTGATTACGCTTCGCCCACACAGTGGGCTTTACAAAGTCACAAACAGATCTGTTTGTGTCTTTATAAAGCCCACTGTGTGGGCGAAACATAGTAAAAAAAATGATTGCATTTGTGTTTATTTTCTATCGTGTCGGTATTTTATACTACTTATCTCCATCGTGTCAGACACCGACTAACACTCAAGTACCTATTTACTCCTAGGTGCACAGAAGCAGGAGACTGAAGAACACTTACCCATTAATTTCTACTCTCCTGAGACTGGACCCTGGTATAAACCTTGATAACAGATACCCACAAATTGGTTTAGGAAAAACACATGAGCAAACACTAGGACACTGGGACGCTGATCACTTCTAACATACAGAGGATACGTTAGAAGTGATCAGTCTCAGGAAAGGACCTTAAACCCCCAGAGCCGACAGTGTTTCCACCGAGTAAATTCATGAGAAAGCATTACACTCTTCAGTACCATACAGTGTCCGGTGTCATTTTTAGAGATTCTGAACCGAGAGTGAACATTAATAGTAACTAAAGGCAGGAGCGGATCTACTATCAAACTAATGAAGCTTAAGCTTCAGGGCCCCTAACCCCGGAGGGGCCCCAGAAGCCACTGTAATCCACATTGCTTAAAATTTTTGAGTCTACGATCTTACCATGACCTTTAATCAGTGGTGGACCTACATTTTTGGGCCCCAGAAGTTTGAACTGTTATGGCCCCCATAACAGTTCAAACTTCTGCGGCCCACTGATTAAAGGTCATGGTAAGCTCGTGAAGAAAAAACGTCGCTGAACAAGCTTCCGTTGCAACAACGTTTCGCTCCGTTCAGAGCTTCAGCAAGTCTGATAAAGCTCTATAGAGAGCGAAGCGTGAAAGCTTGTCCAGCAACGTGTCTTCTCTTCACTGTTGTGGGCAGTACGACATTTGGCTCCAGGATCTGGTCATGTCAGGAGAAAAGTGCAAGAAGCTAAGTCGTCCTAGGCGGTAACTCAAGTCATGAAGGAAAGGCCTGGTTACTGGGAAAGGTGATAAGTCAGTGAGGTAAACTAGATTACGAAAGACTACAGAAGGAGGGCTGCAATATCTGAGGTAAACTACATAAAAAAGGATGATTGTAATATCTGAGGTAAACTACTTAAAAAGGGATGACTGTAACAAATCAAAACGGTAAACAAACCCATAAAACAAGGAGGGGGTCAGCAGGGACGATGGCAAATGGTAAACCAGAGCATAAAGATCAAAGAGGGACGAGAGTAAAAGGTCACTTAAGGTGAACCAGGTCTTGAAGAGGAGCAGGTCCTGGCCTGTGTAAAGTCCCCAGTCAACTGGCACACATTCTTTGACCTTTGATAACTTGTTCTATCAGTGCCTAATACCAACTAGGGGGGGATGATATCAGTCCCTTCCATCTGACATTCCAGAGATAAAATTAATTCTTACCTTACCGAAGTGTATTTTAATGTTTCGAGTAAATACAACAGAAGTGAAGAATACGACAAGATGTGACATAGAAAGTGAAATTAAATGCTTAAGTAACACTTAATTATTACTTTCACTGGAAAGCATCAAGCCCAAAGGGTTACACTGTGCCTGGCAAATGAAAGGAAAATCAGGTTTAATCCAAGGAAAGAGTAGTTCACATTCTTTGAATTAAGAGAATTTATCCAGCATCAAAGTAACCCCCCCCCCCCGGAAAACGTAGTGTTGTGGATGAACTGATTACATCGTCTTGGCATCTCTACTGTTTCTGTTGCCTCTGTACTCGACTGAAGAAGCCTACTGTGTAGGCGAAACATTTCGGAATAAAGATACCTAACTTTTGCACATGTGTTTTACTTATCAATTTGTCGGTATTGTATACCATGATATCCACATCGTGTGAAGTGTTAAAGCCTTGAGGGTCATATACAACAACGAGTGGTGGAGGCTCGAACCTCCGTTCTAAATATAGAGACAAGCTACCACTGAACAAAGAGGGAGGTGGTGCAGCGAGTTACCCTGAGTTGGTAGAGGGACTTCCTCTCGTAGTCTAGGTCTCCCACCAGCCTCAACACAGCCTTCCCGTCCACGGTGTTCACTGTAAACTTCTCCGCGTCGCTCTCTGAGTCAGCGTCCAGTCTGTAGATCACCTGTGGTAACAACATACAAATAAAAATTTAAGATCAAAACAATGCAATTAAACTCTTAATATCTAATACAAGATCAAAACAATGCAATTAAACTCTTAATATCTAATACAAGATCAAAACAATGCAATTAAACTCTTAATATCTAATACAAGAGAATCGTACAACTGAAGATATTACATATTTCCCCAGCAGAGGTACAAGAACTTGCAAATACAATAATATAATTAATACTGGTCAATGGTATAAATGAACCTAAGACCCGTGTCAGGAAACACTTGCCCTGTTTCTTTACAATCATTACCAACCAAACATAAATGAACCAACATGGTGGCAATAAAACCAATTGATATGTGTATTTTTAGACCCTATACTGGGTCATCCAAAGAATATATATATATATACTCATTTCAATTGGTGTTTTACGTTTTTTAAGCAAGAAAGTTTTAATGCGTTTTACCTGTCCAAATGGGCCTTCGTCTTGGTCAGTAGCAAGCAGCGTGGCCAGCACCTGGGGCGGAGCGTTCTCATCCACGGCCACCGAGGACTCGTAGGGACGGAAGATGGGTTCGTTATCGTTGATATCTTCCACCAGCAGCAGCATGGACTGTGTGATGAACTGACCTTCACCCAGCTTGTTGTCAGTCAGCGTCAACACCACCGTGTACTCGTCCTTCATCTGGGGAAACAACCAGTTATCCTCACACCCACCAGACATACATACGGCATGGTTGTTGTTCACAACATCTGCCTCACTCTAGTGTTATCACACACACACAGAGCTAAAGACCCTACAGCAATATGCTTGAGACTGCTTCCTCAAGGGAAGTAATATTCAAAATGTCCACAATATTAAAACCATTTTATGTTATTTACTTTTTCTTACCATAAGGCAGAAATTTTATTTTGTTACAAAAGAAAATTCCATCCACTGATATGTCATCCAGTAGGACCGCTTCCACTTAGTGGCACCTCCCGTCCTACCCTCCTGTCCTTTCCCATGACAACATCAATCGCGCCTCCCCATCAATGTTACCCCTATTTGTTAGCATCCCAGACATCCACTGGTACTCAACCACTAGCACCCATCACTGGCACTAATATCGGCACCCCACCGTCCAGAGAGTACATTCAGAGTTGTGTTCAAAAGGGACTGGACAACATACATACACTTCAAACATTCACACAAATGATTGGCATCCAGTCCCTTGCGACATGGGTTACCTCTCTGTCCAAGGCCTTCTTCAGGTACACATTGGCTTCTGTAGCGCCGTTCTGCTCTATCCTCAGCAAGTCGCGGCCCTCCGCCCCTCTCACGCCGAAGGTCAACGCGTCGCCGTCAGGGTCAGAGCCGCGCAAGGTGGTAATTTTGGAGCCTGGGGAGGTAAGAAGGAGATGCTGACGTAAACATGCTCTTGTAGCACACTTCACACAACGTATGTGCCGTAATATGAGGGTTACAATGTTACTAAGTACTGCAGCTTAGGCCAGGCTTCCTACGTACACTGGCCTTACCTTACCTTAACCCTCGTTAACATTACAGAAAACACATGTACTCATATATCGCAAGGCAAACTCACATAAAGTGTAAAATAATCCAGTTTCCTACAATATAATCATCAAATTATGCTTCTGGAAAAAACTGCATTGAGCTATTAACGTATCAACAGTGAACCGAACTACAAGAGAAAATACTAATTATAACTAATCTAGCCTGGGATCTAGAGAGACGGGCGGCTATTAAAGCTTTCTAAAACAGACGCCGTGGAAACAGCTGATGTGTCGTAACACAGTAATAGCTCCAAATAACAGGCGTGCCAGAGTTCTTATGAAACCACCTTCACTTTATCATTTAATCTCACATGATGAGCGGCAAGCAAGCTGTGAGCAGCAGCCATCATTGCTGCACCAGGCAGGCTAGCGTTTCATCAATACTGGTGCAATGTGTACACTGCAGTGGTTCCCAACCTTTTCACCATCAAGGACCCTTTTATTTAAATTAATTTTCCCAGGGACCCCAGGTTTTTGACAGGTCTGTCTACTCAACAAGCCGATTTTATTTACTATCAAACTCGTTTCTCCCAGTTTCATCTCTCAGTTGAAAGACATACGAGTATGTCATTAAATTTTGAAATTTATCTTTATCAGCCTCATCGTGAGTAATTATACATTTTATACTGTAGCCTCTTGAAATTTTGAGCTTAGCTCACGGACCCCCAGTACTACCTTTGTGGATCCCCAGTACTACCTTTGCGGACCTCCAGTACTACCTTTGTGGACCCCAGTACTACTTTGTGAACCCCAGTACTACCTTTTGGACCCTTAGTACTACCTTCGTGGACCCCAGTACTACCTTTATGGACCCCAGTACTATCTTTGGGGATGGGTTAGTGGTACAACTTGTCAGACACTGCAACATCATGGAATCTTGGTTCAGAGGACATCTACATAACCTTCTTCACAGCTACTACTACTACCACTACGACTAACCCATCCCTTGGGTATGATCTATTTCCACTGGGGAATCCCGCCTACCAGTGACTATGCCCTCGTCTTCTACCCATTCCTTTCCACCTGACGCCAGTATATAAGCGCCAACCTTCTTGCCTGAGCTCCAAAGAATAACTGTAGTTAGACTGTTGGGTTTAGTCCTGACTCTTTCTCTTCTACTTCAGTTCTTCCTCTCCCCGGCTATTCTTCTTCTGTCCCCACTTCCCTCTCGCCCCTAGTGGGTCCTTACCTGAGAGTCTGAACTAACTAACTGAGTTCCAGAATCTTCACGACTATGGTGCTGTTCACACCAACTCCAAGACTGAGGCACTGAATTTGTATTGATAAAGCCACTGGAGGGCGAAACGTCTACAATAAAGATACCCAGATGTTGCACATGTGTCTTAAATTTTCATAATCTATTACAAAAAAATTAAGCGATTAATATATTTTCAAACATTAAAACTTATTTAACAATAACAGTTTAGATTGCTAGGTTACAACCTTATCTACTGTATTAAACCTGCAAATTCACTAGAACACTAATTCAAGAATGCTTTAATACCTAATTTAGGGATTAATAATGAAATATCCTGTTGTGACACCACTTGCTATAGTGATGAATATGGAGAATATATTTTTGCTAATTTTACTGCAAAAAACCTTAAGACTCCTATAACAATCGGGCCATTTACCGGATGCCTCATACAAACATCCCAAATTTTAGCGATAAACTAAAAACGCTAATAACAACCAAATGAACGAACACCACATTATCTTAGCTGGAGACTTCAACATCAACCTTGGCCTACCAGATGACCAGCCAGTAACTGATTTCATCAACAATATGAACAACACACTTCTCATACCAACAATAACTAAACCAACCAGGCTGACTGAGACGAGTGCAACCATAATCGACCATATATGGACCAATATCCTAGCCCCCTTAAATCAGGGATAATAACATACAGCCCTACAGACCACTACCCCACCTTCCTCTTAACAAACATTAGTAAACCACCACTAGAATACACCAAAGTTTCATTTAGACTCCATGACGAGGCCTCAATAAATAACTTCACAGCAGAGCTAGAGATAGTTGACTGGGCTATATAATTCTCCAATGACAAGGGTATCGATGATTGGACAGACAATTTTCTTAATAAATTACTTAAGACTATACAACAAACATTGTCCTACAAAAATGAAACAGATTACGAATAAACGGCTAGGATGCCCATGGCTAACTAACAACTTACTAAAATCCATTAACAAGAAACATCAATATGAGAAGCAATATAGACGGGGCTTCATACATAAAGAGTTTATTAAACACTATTCATCAGTTCTCACCAAACTAATAAAAAAAGCCAAACAATTGTACTACTCCAGCAGATTCACTGAAACAAGAGGAGATATAAAAAAGACCTGGAAAACACTCTCACAGATTATGGGCACCCACAAACTGAAAAAAAACTAGGGATATTGTCCTAACTAAACCAAACGAAACACCACTACAGCCTATTGATACAGTAAACAAGATAAATGACTTCTTCTCAACCATAGGATCAAATCTTGCCAGTAAAATCCCAGATACCAATGCCGGAGCAAGTGATTACCTGGATGGGAATTTCCCATCCTCCTTCTATCTTGCACCTACTGAACCCACTGAAGTCACCATGATAATCAAGTCACTTAAAAATAAATCAGGGAATCTGTCTCAAGTCCCACCATTATTATACAAGTGAGCCGCCCATGTCCTTTCACATGCTATTTCATTACTTTTTAACAAATCACTAGAAACTAGCACTTTCCCGACACTACTCAAAACAGCAAGGGTTACACCAATACACAAAGGTGGTGACCCCACAGACGTAAACAACTATAGGCTAATATCAAACTTACCGTTGCTTTCCAAAATCTTCGAGAAACTTGTGCACAAGAGATTATACTCGTTTATAACGACACAAAGCATACTCAACCCCTGCCAATTTGGCTTCAGAAAAAATAAAAGCACTAACGATGCAATCGTAAAATTGATAGACCTGCTTTACACAGCACTCAAAAATAAGGAATATCCATTAGGACATTTTATTGACCTAAGGAAAGCTTTCGACACAGTAAACCACAGCATCCTACTCCACAAACTTGACCACTATGGTATAAGAGGTCATGCATTTGCATATTGTCAGTATGTCACTATTAAAGACACAACCTCCTCGACACGACCACTTGATACTGGAGTACCACAGGGAAGTGTCCTTGGTTCCCTGCTCTTCATCTTATACATCAATGATCTTCCCAATGTATCACAACACCTGAAACCAATACTCTTTGCTGACGACACGAATTACGTCATCTCCCACCCAAATCTTGCCACGCTCAACACCATTGTTAATGACGAATTATTAAAAATATCTACATGGATGACAGCCAATAAACTTACACTTAACACTGATAAGACCTTCTATATTATGTTTGGTAACAGAGCAGGTGATGCACAATTAAACATTAAGATCAACAACACTCTTATTGCTAAACATAATGAGGGCAAATTCCTGGGCCTTCACCTCGACAGCAACCTGAAATTCAGCACCCATATCCAACACATAACAAAGAAAGTGTCCAAAACTGTGGGGATCCTCTCTAAGATACGTTACTATGTACCACAATCAGCCCTACTCACACTATACTATTCACTCATCTATCCCTACCTCACATATGCCATTTGTGCTTGGGGATCAACAGCAATTACCCACCTAAAGCCAATAATAACCCAACAAAAAGCCGCAGTAAGAATTATCACGCAATCCAACGCTAGGCAGCACCCCCCACTCTTCAAAGACCTAAACTTACTCACTGTTCAGAACATCCATACTTACTACTCTGCAATCTACATTTATAGAACCATAAATTCCAACATTAAACCTGAACTAAAACACTTTCTTGATAGTTGTGACAGGACCCATAGACATAATACCAGATACAAACATCATCTCTTTGACATTCCCCGTGTCCGGCTAAATCTATACAAAAATTCAATGTACATAAAAGGGCCTAAAATCTGGAACTCCCTGCCTGAAAACTCTAGAACTGCAGACACAACCTCCATTTTCAAAAGCACCGTTAAAAAACATTTTATCTCACTTACGCCCCCAACCGGTAGCTAACCACATGAAAACTACTTTATCTTGCACATATCCACAGCAAAATACACTTATTGATATCTGTGATTCCCCTTAATTTGCACATGACTGTAAACAAAATTCTAATACAACTATTGCTTCATAATTCTTAAGCTAGTCATAAGTTTGCCTAAGACACTCCAATATAGAAACTGTATCATGCCAACACGGCACCATTTCCATTAATATATAAACTAATTGTTAAATTCTTAAATATTTTGAACTACCTCAATCTTGTAAACCTAGTTAATCACTACAATTACATAACCTTAATACCAATATAATTATTGTGTCACTATAGAGTAAGATCTAGTATAAGACTGCCTGAAATGCCTAGGCATACCTAGGCATATTATTGGCCTTCTTGTAATAATTATTTCTTAAAATGTACAAATAGCATAAAATATGTAAACCCCACTTTGTAATATTATCAGAAATAAAGTTAAATTGAATTGAATTGGATAGATAAGTACCTCGCAGTCTATATACACTGTTCCCAGGTGGGAACAACTATCATGGAGTCTTGGAAGGAATATGCAAGGAGCAGGCATCACAGAGCCTTGGAATGAACACAGCAGGTAAGAATGGGAATAAGGAAACTTAGTAATGGCTACACCATGTGGGAAGAAGGATCGTGGAATGTAAAATAGCAGGAGAGAGAGAGAGAGAGAGAGAGAGAGAGAGAGAGAGAGAGAGAGAGAGAGAGAGAGAGAGAGAGAGAGAGAGAATTAACTGGAGTTAACTAACTCAGTAACTATTATATGAGTCGTTTCACACGTATATAACCTCTCACTCCCAACCAATGTTTCACACGTACATAACCTCTCACTCCCAACCAATGTTTCACACGTACATAACCTCTCACTCCCAACCAATGTTTCACACGTACATAACCTCTCACTCCCAACCAATGTTTCACACGTACATAACCTCTCACTTCCAACCAATGTTTCACACGTACATAACCTCTCACTCCCAACCAATGTTTCACACGTACATAACCTCTCACTCCCAACCAATGTTTCACACGTACATAACCTCTCACTTCCAACCAATGTTTCACACGTACATAACCTCTCACTCCCAACCAATGTTTCACACGTACATAACCTCTCACTCCCAACCAATGTTTCACACGTACATAACCTCTCACTCCCAACCAATGTTTCACACGTACATAACCTCTCACTCCCAACCAATGTTTCACACGTACATAACCTCTCACTCCCAACCAATGTTTCACACGTACATAACCTCTCACTCCCAACCAATGTTTCACACGTACATAACCTCTCACTCCCAACCAATGTAACCCCGTTTAAAAACGTGACCATAGGTACCATTTGACCCAGGGTAATAATATGGTCCTGGGAGGGAGAAGAGATCTGTGAGGAGGAGACAACGCCCACCTGTAATTAATATGTCCCTTACGCAAGCCCACCTGTCACTGTCTGCGCACATAGTGGAAGAAGTCTGGCGTTGTTATAAAGTGCATTCAGTGGTAGATGCCTGGTGTTGTTATTGTATTCGTGCGGGAAAAATTCCCCTAACATAGGCCTTTTGTTATGTGATGACCTGCTGAGTGGTGTGGCTGGTGCTGCGGCGGGGGGCCGCAGTGAGCAGCAGCCACTGATGTCTTCCCAACCATCACATCTAACACAGATGTGAATGTTGGGAAGACCAGCGATATCTGTGGTGGGCAACAGCAGCAGCTGACGCTGTCTTATAGATCAGACTCCGTGGTCTGAGAGGGAGAAGGCACAAATAAAAATAGATAAGGAACAATATTGTTCAAAACCATTTTACATATTGCAAATTTATGCGATACATTTACTATTAAAAATGGAGTACTACGAGCATAAACAATGCACAAATAACCCGCACATAGGCGAGAGAAACTTAAGACGACGTCTGGGTCTGACTTGGACCATTTACAAAGTCACACTGACATATAAAAGTGAGGGAGCCAGTATATATAAGCGAGGGGGACAGGGACGGGACAAAGAGAGGAATAAAAAGTAGTAGTGGTGGTGGCAATGCTGGTAGTGGAAGTAGTAGCAGTAATAGTAGTAGTAGTATTAAGTCACGGTATTGTGTCTTTTTGTTCTTTATGGACAAACATAGACTATTTCGGTAACTATAAGTAGGCACAAGAATGCCAACTGCATAATTTTTGTTTCTGGAGAAACACACAATGAATAGTACACAACGAAAATTATTATTATTATTATTATTATTATTATTATTATTATTATTATTATTATAATTATTATAATTATTATTATTATTATTTTCATCATTTAGGCGCAAGGCTGAGAATGTGACAGCTGATGCTATAGAGTTGCTCAGGTGGAGGGGAAAGCACGTAAGGGTCACGACACCTCGTGTGTCCCTCACATACTCAACCTTAACATTGTTATTGTTTACACCCTCCTCTGCACTCTGCGATAATGAGCAGTCATTACTTGTTAATGCTTATTTTCCCATGATTTATTCCTCATTAGCGGCTGACACTCATTACCCTCCGCTAACGACCAGCTGCTAATGATGATTCTGTACAAATGAAGCCTCGCTCCACTAGGCAAGGGATGTGAAGGCGGCATCACTGTGCTTCCATTGTGTCGCTGGGAGAGGGAAAAAAAATTGATGATCGGGTCTGGGATAAGAGAACTGGATTAATTTGGTTGCTAGCGTGCGGTACATGTCAAGACCACAGGCAGGTTCCCGGGGGTTATCCTTAAAGGCCAAGATGACGCGTCATACATGTCAAGACGACGCGTCATACAGGTCAAGACGACGCGTCATACAGGTCAAGACGACGCGTCATACAGGTCAAGACGACGCGTCATACAGGTCAAGACGATGCATCATACAGGTCAAGACGATGCATCATACAGGTCAAGACGATGGGTCATACATATCAAGACGATGGGTCAAACAGGTCAAAACCAATGGGTCAAAACCTTACAGGTCAAGGTTTCAAGGGTTAACTTTCTCTGGTTTGTTGATCATCATCTTAGAGAGAGAGACAGAGACAGAGAGAGAGAGAAAGAGAGAGAGAGAGAGAGACCCCCGTCAATGAGGAGTCACCACGAGAGAATCACAGAGACAGAGAGAGAGAGAAAGAGAGAGAGAGAGAGAGACCCCCGTCAATGAGGAGTCACCACGAGAGAATCACAGATAGGAGGAGAATAAGAGATACGCTTATGAAACTCTATTTGAAGGTTTAAGAACTAAGTCTCTCTCTCTCTCTCTCTATCTCTCTCTTTCTCTCTCTCTCTCTCTCTCTCTCTCTCTCTCTCTCTCTCTCTCTCTCTCTCTCTCTCTCTCTCTCTCTCTCGCAGTCCAACCCTTCAACTCTCCCTCTCACTGACCCCTTCATCTGTACAGATCATGGGAGGTGAACCTCGGGTCACGCAAACCATATAAATAATCGCAAAGCTTAATCACGGTGCAGGGGTCAAGGAAGCTTAATCACGGTGCAGGGGTCAAGGAAGCTTAATCACGGTGCAGGGGTCATGGCTTAATAATGGTGCAGGGGTCAAGGAAGCTAAGTCATGGTGCAGGGGTCATGGCTTAATCATGGTGCAGGGGTCATGGAAGCTTAATCACGGTGCAGGGGTCATGGAAGCTTAATCACGGTGCAGGGGTCATGGCTTAATCATGGTGCAGGGGTCAAGGAAGCTAAGTCATGGTGCAGGGGTCATGGAAGCTTAGTCATGGTGCAGGGGTCATGGAAGCTTAGTCATGGTGCAGGGGTCACGGAAGCTTAATCACGATGTAGGGGTCATGGAAGCTTTATCATGGTGCAGGGGTCATGGAAGCCTAATCAAGTTGCAGGGGTCACGGAAGATGAATCACGATGCAGGGGTCAAGGAAGCTTAAATCATGACCCGTGAGGGGTCCTCCACGTCCAGGATCACTCTCCAAACAAGCACTTAGAGTCAAGAAAGTGTCACAGTGCCACAATTCCTCCCGACATTAGAACACACAGAATGGCAGGTGAGATCGATGATTGCAGGTAAACCATCCATAGGTGAAGCAACTACAGGTAAACTGTCTATAGGTATTCTGTGGAATGGAATTTACGAAGGGAATACCAGCCGAGGTAGTCCATAAACTCGAGATTACAGTAATTATCCCCAGACTTAATTCTGAACAACTCGCCCGGAACAACCAAAGAAAATTTTGAGAGACAAGACGGAAAATCAAGTGCCACGCATCTTGTCTGAAATTCAGTATTAACGGGGATAAACCAGAGAAAGATGCGCGGTGTTAGGTGCGCTGCCTTTTCATGGAGTGCACGAAAGCTTTCAATAAAAGCAGCCAAAAGGGTTGGTAGCGCACTCAGCTCACACACTGAGGTCCGTGGTTCGATCCGGGTACGGGTGGGAACATTGGGTGGTGTTTCCTTAAAACGCCTAATGTCCCTGTTCACCTAGAAGTAAGTAGGCACCTGGGTGTTAGTTGACTGGTGTGGGTCGCATCCTGGTGACAAAATTAACCTTAGTTGCCCGAAATGTTTTCTATAACCAGAGTCTTTCTATTTAGTATGTCTCTAATGTCAGCTAGGTCTCTTTAATTTGTACAATAAACTTGCAGAAATAATGTATTATTATTATTATTATTATTATTATTATTATTATTATTCATGGAATACACGAAAATTTTCGATAAAACAGCAAAAAGAGCAGTACTATGTACACTGGCCTTTCATAGAGTAGTACTATGTACACTGGCCTTTCATAGAGTAGTACTATGTACACTGGCCTTTCATAGAGCAGTACTATGTACACTGGCCTTTCATAGAGCAGTACTATGTACACTGGCCTTTCATAGAGCAGTACTATGTACACTGGCCTTTCATAGAGCAGTACTATGTACACTGGCCTTTCATAGAGCAGTACTATGTACACTGGCCTTTCATAGAGCAGTACTATGTACACTGGCCTTTCATAGAGCAGTACTATGTACACTGGCCTTTCATAGAGCAGTACTATGTACACTGGCCTTTCATAGAGCAGTACTATGTACACTGGCATACTCCAACATATACTAACAAACGACTAAGACTGAACCAGCACCTGGGGAATGACAAGAATAAGACTGAACCAGCACCTGGGGAATGACAAGACTAAGACTGAACCAGCACCTGGGGAATGACAAGACTAAGACTGAACCAGCACCTGGGGAATGACAAGACTAAGACTGAACCAGCACCTGGGGAATGACAAGACTAAGACTGAACCAGCACCTGGGGAATGACAAGACTAAGACTGAACCAGCACCTGGGGAATGACAAGACTAAGACTGAACCAGCACCTGGGGAATGACAAGACTAAGACTGAACCAGCACCTGGGGAATGACAAGACTAAGACTGAACCAGCACCTGGGAATGACAAGACTAAGACTGAACCAGCACCTGGGGAATGACAAGACTAAGACTGAACCAGCACCTGGGGAATGACAAGACTAAGACTGAACCAGCACCTGGGGAATGACAAGACTAAGACTGAACCAGCACCTGGGGAATGACAAGACTAAGACTGAACCAGCACCTGGGGAATGACAAGACTAAGACTGAACCAGTACCTGGGGAATGACAAGACTAAGACTGAACCAGCACCTGGGGAATGACAAGACTAAGACTGAACCAGCACCTGGGGAATGACAAGACTAAGACTGAACCAGCACCTGGGGAATGACAAGACTAAGACTGAACCAGCACCTGGGGAATGACAAGACTAAGACTGAACCAGCACCTGGGGAATGACAAGACTAAGACTGAACCAGCACCTGGGAATGACAAGACTAAGACTGAACCAGCACCTGGGGAATGACAAGACTAAGACTGAACCAGCACCTGGGGAATGACAAGACTAAGACTGAACCAGCACCTGGGAATGACAAGACTAAGACTGAACCAGCACCTGGGAATGACAAGACTAAGACTGAACCAGCACCTGGGGAATGACAAGACTAAGACTGAACCAGCACCTGGGGAATGACAAGACTAAGACTGAACCAGCACCTGGGGAATGACAAGACTAAGACTGAACCAGCACCTGGGGAATGACAAGACTAAGACTGAACCAGCACCTGGGGAATGACAAGAGTGAAAATGTAAAAGCGTAGAAATATCTATGGAAATAAAATTATATACAGCAATCTAATCTGAGATTATCCAGCTCACTGCTGGATAATCTTGTGTCGCGTGGGTCTTGAGAGAGATATATAGGAGGTCAAAGATACTCCTTGTTGGATGGTTACGGTATATTTACAGTAAGTGAAAGAGAGTCCAGCCACACCGTCTGTCTCGCCTGTAGGTCTAACGTTAGTGAGAGGCTGTGCACATGCGCTGAGCCTCTGACGTCAGCGGGTACCGTGACGTCACACGCAAAGGGACCAGCTGTATAAGTAAGAGGAAAGATACACTACACAAGTGTATATATGATACTGACACGACACTTGGGTTGTGTATCAAAGTTGACAAGGAATCGTTCAAGACACTGTATACCGTGTACGTCAGGCCCATACTAGAGTATGCAGCACCAGTCTGGAACCCACACCTGGTCAAGCATTTCAAGAAATTAGAGAAAGTGCAAAGGTTTGCGACAAGGTTAGTTCCACAACTCAGGGGTCTGTCTTATGAAGAAAGGTTGAGGGAAATAGTACTAACAACACTGGAGGACAGAAAGGTTAGAGGAGACATGATAACGACATACAAAATACTGCGGGGAATTGGCAAGGTAGATAGTGACAGGATGTTCCAGAGAGGGAACACAGAAACAAGGGGACACAACTGGAAGCTGAAGACTCAGATGAGTCAAAGGGATGTTAGGAAGCACTTCTTCAGCCATAGAGTAGTCAGGAAGTGGAATAGTCTAGAGAACGATATAGTGGAGGCAGGAACCATACATAGTTTTAAGACAAGGTATGATAAAGCTCATGGAGCAGGGAGAGCAGAGACCCAGTAGCGGACAGCGAAGAGGAGGGGCCAGGAGCTGAGTCTCGACCCCTGCAACCACAATTAGGTGAGTACAATTAGGTGAGTACACACATGCATACATTTCATCTTTTTAGCGTTTCTGTTAACGGTGATTGAGTATATCCTCACTGCCCTCTCCTGTGTGATGCAATATAACAGGGAGACATAACTGGCTTTTGTTCCCACTGTGTAACTATCATATTACATATAATAAGGTAGCAGCTCATTGTCGATGTGCCCAGTTTTACTAAATAAAGTTAAAAAGCTTGACAGCTTCGCTACACTAGTGTTGTTGTAGCCTCCCTACACCTGCCACTGTTGTAGCCTCCCTACACCTGCCACTGTTGTAGCCTCCCTACACCTGCCACTGTTGTAGCCTCCCTACACCTGCCACTGCTGTAGCCTCCCTACACCTGCCACTGTTGTAGCCTCCCTACACCTGCCACTGCTGTAGCCTCCCTACACCTGCCACTGTTGTAGCCTCCCTACTCCTGCCACTGCTGTAGCCTCCCTACACCTGCCACTGCTGTAGCCTCCCTACACCTGCCACTGTTGTAGCCTCCCTACACCTGCCACTGATGTAGCCTCGCTACACCTGCCACTGTTGTAGCCTCCCTACACCTGCCACTGCTGTAGCCTCGCTACACCTGCCACTGTTGTAGCCTCCCTACACCTGCCACTGCTGTAGCCTCCCTACACCTGCCACTGTTGTAGCCTCCTACACCTGCCACTGCTGTAGCCTCCTACACCTGCCACTGTTGTAGCCTCCCTACACCTGCCACTGTTGTAGCCTCCCTACACCTGCCACTGTTGTAGCCTCCCTACA
Organism: Cherax destructor; assembly: GCA_009830355.1. Lineage (NCBI taxonomy): Eukaryota > Metazoa > Arthropoda > Malacostraca > Decapoda > Parastacidae > Cherax > Cherax destructor. The sequence continues at coordinate 44,311 of WNWK01000533.1, forward strand.
CCTGCCACTGTTGTAGCCTCCCTACACCTACCACTGCTGTAGCCTCCCTACACCTGCCACTGCTGTAGCCTCCCTACACCTGCCACTGTTGTAGCCTCCCTACACCTACCACTGCTGTAGCCTCCCTACACCTGCCACTGTTGTAGCCTCCCTACACCTGCCACCGCTGTAGCCTCCCTACACCTGCCACTGTTGTAGCCTCCCTACACCTGCCACTGCTGTAGCCTCGCTACACCTGCCACTGTTGTAGCCTCCCTACACCTGCCACTGTTGTAGCCTCCCTACACCTACCACTGCTGTAGCCTCCCTACACCTGCCACTGCTGTAGCCTCCCTACACCTGCCACTGTTGTAGCCTCCCTACACCTACCACTGCTGTAGCCTCCTACACCTGCCACTGCTGTAGCCTCCTACACCTGCCACTGCTGTAGCCTCCCTACACCTGCCACTGCTGTAGCCTCCTACACCTGCCACTGCTGTAGCCTCCCTACACCTGCCACTGCTGTAGCCTCCTACACCTGCCACTGCTGTAGCCTCCTACACCTGCCACCGCTGTATCCTCCCCACACCTGCCACCGCTGTAGCCTCCCTACACCTACCACTGTTGTAGCCTCCCTACACCTGCCACTGTTGTAGCCTCCCCACACCTGCCACCGCTGTAGCCTACCTACACCTGCCACTGTTGTAGCCTCCCTACACCTGCCACTGTTGTAGCCTCCCTACACCTGCCACTGTTGTAGCCTCCCTACACCTGCCACTGTTGTAGCCTCCCTACACCTGCCACCGCTGTATCCTCCCCACACCTGCCACCGCTGTAGCCTCCCTACACCTGCCACTGTTGTAGCCTTCCTACACCTGCCACTGTTGTAGCCTCCTACACCTGCCACTGTTGTAGCCTCCTACACCTGCCACTGTTGTAGCCTCCCTACACCTGCCACCGCTGTATCCTCCCCACACCTGCCACCGCTGTAGCCTCCCCACACCTGCCACCGCTGTAGCCTCCCTACACCTGCCACTGTTGTAGCCTCCCTACACCTGCCACTGTTGTAGCCTCCCTACACCTGCCACTGTTGTAGCCTCCCCACACCTGCCACCGCTGTAGCCTCCCTACACTTGCCACTGTTGTAGCCTCCCTACACCTGCCACTGTTGTAGCCTCCCTACACCTGCCACCGCTGTAGCCTCCCTACACCTGCCACTGTTGTAGCCTCCCTACACCTGAAACTGTTGTAGCCTCCCCACACCTGCCACCGCTGTAGCCTCCCTACACCTGCCACTGTTGTAGCCTCCCTACACCTGCCACTGTTGTAGCCTCCCTACACCTGCCACTGTTGTAGCCTCCCTACACCTGCCACTGTTGTAGCCTCCCTACACCTGTCACTGTTGTAGCCTCCCTACACCTGCCACTGTTGTAGCCTCTCTACACCTGCCACCGCTGTAGCCTCCCAACACCTGCCACTGTTGTAGCCTCCCTACACCTGTCACTGTTGTAGCCTCCCTACACCTGCCACTGTTGTAGCCTCCCTACACCTGCCACTGTTGTAGCCTCCCACACCTGCCACCGCTGTAGCCTCCTACACCTGCCACTGTTGTAGCCTCCCTACACCTGAAACTGTTGTAGCCTCCCCACACCTGCCACCGCTGTAGCCTCCCTACACCTGCCACTGTTGTAGCCTCCCTACACCTGCCACTGTTGTAGCCTCCCTACACCTGCCACTGTTGTAGCCTCCTACACCTGCCACTGTTGTAGCCTCCTACACCTGTCACTGTTGTAGCCTCCCTACACCTGCCACTGTTGTAGCCTCTCTACACCTGCCACCGCTGTAGCCTCCCAACACCTGCCACTGTTGTAGCCTCCCTACACCTGTCACTGTTGTAGCCTCCCTACACCTGCCACTGTTGTAGCCTCCCTACACCTGCCACTGTTGTAGCCTCCCCACACCTGCCACCGCTGTAGCCTCCCTACACCTGCCACTGTTCTAGTCTCCCCACACCTGCCACCGCTGTAGCCTCCCTACACCTGCCACTGTTGTAGCCTCCCCACACCTGCCACCGTTGTAGCCTCCCTACACCTGCCACTGTTGTAGCCTCCCTACACCTGCCACTGTTGTAACCTCCCCACACCTGCCACCGCTGTAGCCTCCCTGCACCTGTCACTGTTGTAGCCTCCCTACACCTGCCACTGTTGTAGCCTCCCCACACCTGCCACCGCTGTAGCCTCCCTACATCTGCCACTGTTGTAGCCTCCCTACACCTGCCACTGTTGTAGCCTCCCCACACCTGCCACCGCTGTAGCCTCCCTACACCTGCCACCGCTGTAGCCTCCCTACACCTGCCACCGCTGTAATAAAACCACTAACTTTATAACACACGAGACCCATCGCCTGATGTACCATGGTTCACATTATCATATATATTAACTTGTTAAAGCAACAAAGTTATAAAGGCTATGGTAACAGTAAAGACTATCCCGCCTAAGAGTGAACACCTTATTTGTAAACACGAGATCAACATAAAGTCCAAGTGGTGATTTCTGGCTGGAAATCGAAAGGTCTTGGGTTCGATTCACAGGCAGGTGGAACATGTGGGAAAGTTTCCGAACAGCTGATACCTCTGTTTACCTGGCAACAAAGCGGTATCCAAGTGTCAGACTTAGCAGACTGTTGTGGGTGGCATCCTGTGGGGAGCAGGAGGGAACGGAAAGTATGCCATGGGCGTGTAGAAGAAGCTACCACACGCTGTAGTTATTATTGTTAGTACTGTTGTTATTGCTGTTGTTGGTGTTATTGCTAGATTGGTGGTCAAACTATTATTAACCGAAGGGTTAGTAACCCGGGAATGCCAGTCAGTGTGGCTTACTTCCACTCATTTTTTTTTTATTTTTTTTTACATCTTCTTCAGAATACTATCTACAACAACCGGCAAACGTCCAAGTACCTACTTACTGCTAGGTGGACAGCAGCTACACCTACAACGAAACCTACCCAACGTCATTCAGGTCACACAGTACCTGGGTAATGGTAGGTATTCAGGCTTGACCCCAGGAAAGAGAAATGGTACCTTTAATGGAAATAAGTCACTCTGACTTTTTTTGAGTTATCCCAGGTTCTCTACACTCGCTGCTATGTATGATAATCTATGTAACTGTATTTGTGTATACCTGAATAAACTTACATGATTCAAGAACACTTCAGCAGCAGCATCAAGGTACGACTTGAAGGGTCGTCAGGCTGAGAATAACATTCAAGAAAACTTTAAAATAGAGAGCAACGTAAACTTCCAGTAAGTATACACAAAGAAACATACATCTCTGTGTTTCTGCAGTGTTTCATATACTCGTTGTCTCCTAAGTGATAGGTGACGTCAAGTGGTGGGTCGTACAGTGACATCACTGGCACTGCCTCGCCTGACATCCCCAGCGGTCATCTTGTCATCTAAAATTAAAAGTGGACATCATTTTTTTTCTGGCGGTCTCAACAGAGAACCGATTATGGCGGTACAACCCGATACGGTCGGCAATTATCTGGCTGTATATAACTAGCTGAGATGGGGGGAGTGGAGGGGACGGGAGGGAAGAGAAAGGAAGGGAATGGAAGGGAGGGGGAGAGGAGAAGGGTGGGATTATAGAAGGGAAGCATGAAGATACTAGAGAGGTGGTAAAGAGGGGCACTGAAACAACCTGGCGTCTAGTGGTGCCACCCACGATAGGTCACGTGAAACTGGTGGGCCAGAGAAATAGGGATGTAAATGACGCTAGATGGAAGAAATTACTAAGTTCCCCCCACCTGCAGTTAACTCTAGATGGTTAACTGTGAGAGAGAGATAGAGAGAGAGAGAGAGAGAGAGAGAATCGCCATTCTAGTGAAAGATCACCATACACTTGGTGCTATGGCCAGTATTGAGAGCTGCACCACAGTCAGGTCTGAGGCACAATACACAGATTCTGGCACAATACACAGGTTCTGGTACAATACACATGTTCTGGCACAATACACAGGTTCTGGTACAATACACAGGTTCTGGCACAATACACAGGTTCTGGTACAATGCACAGGTTCTGGCACACACAGGTTCTGGCACAATACACAGGTTCTGGTACAATACACAGGTTCTGGCACAATACACAGGTTCTGGCACAATACACAGGTTCTGGTACAATACACAGGTTCTGGCACACACAGGTTCTGGCACAATACACAGGTTCTAGCACAATACACAGGTTCTGGTACAATACACAGGTTCTGGTACAATACACAGGTTCTGGCACACACAGGTTCTGGCACAATACACAGGTTCTGGCACAATACACAGGTTCTGGCACAATACACAGGTTCTGGCACAATACACAGGTTCTGGCACAATACACAGGTTCTGGTACAATACACAGGTTCTGGCACAATCCAGCATAATGATCACCTACAGCGATAACTTAGGCCACAAAACATTTTATTTGTTGCACAAATATTGTAGTTTGGAGCGAGGTGGCTGTAGGTTGTTGACTGTAGAAACTTAAAGCTCACAGTGTGAGTCACCTCACACACGCTGATCACTGCACCTCCCCAACACACACGCTGATCACTGCACCTCCCCCAACACACACGCTGATCACTGCACCTCCCCCAACACACACGCTGATCACTGCACCTCCCCCAACACACACGCTGATCACTGCACCTCCCCCAACACACACTGATCACTGCACCTCTCCCAACACACACGCTGATCACTGCACCTCCCCAACACACACTGATCACTGCACCTCCCCCAACACACACGCTGATCACTGCACCTCCCCCAACACACACGCTGATCACTGCACCTCTCCCAACACACACGCTGATCACTGCACCTCCCCCAACACACACTGATCACTGCACTTCCCCAACACACACGCTGATCACTGCACCTCCCCCAACACACACTGATCACTGCACCTCCCCAACACACACGCTGATCACTGCACCTCTCCCAACACACACTGATCACTGCACCTCTCCCAACACACACACTGATCACTGCACCTCTCCCAATACACACACTGATCACTGCACCTCTCCCAACACACACACTGATCACTGCACCTCTCCCAACACACACGCTGATCACTGCACCTCTCCCAACACACACTGATCACTGCACCTCTCCCAACACACACACTGATCATTGCACCTCTCCCAACACACACGCTGATCACTGCACCTCTCCCAACACACACACTGATCACTGCACCTCTCCCAACACACACGCTGATCACTGCACCTCTCCCAACACACACGCTGATCACTGCACCTCCCCAACACACACACTGATCACTGCACCTCTCCCAACACACACACTGATCACTGCACCTCCCCAACACACACGCTGATCACTGCACCTCCCCAACACACACGCTGATCACTGCACCTCTCCCAACACACACTGATAACTGCACCTCCCAACACACACTGATCACTGCACCTCTCCCAACACACACACTGATCATTGCACTCTCCCAACACACACGCTGATCACTGCACCTCTCCCAACACACACGCTGATCACTGCACCTCTCCCAACACACACGCTGATCACTGCACCTCCCCAACACACACACTGATCACTGCACCTCTCCCAACACACACACTGATCACTGCACCTCCCCAACACACACGCTGATCACTGCACCTAACCAACACACACACTGATCACTGCACCTCTCCCAACACACACGCTGATCACTGCACCTCCCCCAACACACACACTGATCACTGCACCTCCCCAACACACACGCTGATCACTGCACCTCCCCCAACACTCACACTGATCACTGCACCTGCCCTAACACACACGCTGATCACTGCACCTCCCCCAACACACACACTGATCACTGCACCTCCCCCAACACACACACTGATCACTGCACCTCCCCCAACACACACGCTGATCACTGCACCTCCCCAACACACACACTGATCACTGCACCTCCCCAACACACACGCTGATCACTGCACCTCCCCCAACACACACACTGATCACTGCACCTCCCCAACACACACACTGATCACTGCACCTCCCCAACACACACGCTGATCACTGCACCTCCCCAACACACACGCTGATCACTGCACCTCTCCCAACACACACGCTGATCACTGCACCTCCCCCAACACACACGCTGATCACTGCACCTCCCCAACACAAACGCTGATCACTGCATCTCTCCCAAAACACACACTGATCACTGCACCTCCCAACACACACGCTGATCACTGCACCTCCCAACCTCCCAACACACACACTGATCACTGCACCTCCCAACACACACATTGATCACTGCACCTCCCCAACACTCACATTGATCACTGCACCTCCCCCAACACACACACTGATCACTGCACCTTCCCCAACACTCACACTGATCACTGCACCTCCCCCAACACTCACATTGATCACTGCACCTCCCCCAACACTCACATTGATCAATGCACCTCCCCAACACACACACTGATCACTGCACCTCCCCAACACACACACACTCTGATCACTGCACCTCCCCCAACACTCACATTGATCACTGCACCTCCCCCAACACTCACATTGATCACTGCACCTCCCCCAACACTCACATTGATCACTGCACCTCCCCAACACTCACATTGATCACTGCACCTCCCAACACACACTGATCACTGCACCTCCCAACACTCACATTGATCACTGCTCCTCCCCAACACTCACATTGATCACTGCACTCCCCAACACTCACATTGATCACTGCTCCTCCCAACACTCACACTGATCACTGCACTCCCCAACACACATTGATCACTGCACCTCCCAACACTCACATTGATCACTGACCTCCCAACACTCACATTGATCACTGCACCTCCCCAACACTCACATTGATCACTGCACCTCCCACACACACACTGATCACTGCACCTCCCAACACTCACAATGATCACTGCACCTCCCAACACACACACTGATCACTGCACCTCCCAACACACACATTGATCACTGCACTCTCCCAACACTCACATTGATCACTGCACCTCCCCAACACTCACATTGATCACTGCACCTCCCCCAACACTCACATTGATCACTGCACCTCCCAACAACACATTGATCACTGCACCTCCCCAACACTCACATTGATCACTGCACCTCCCCAACACTCACATTGATCACTGCACCTCCCCAACACTCACATTGATCACTGCACCTCCTCAACACTCACATTGATCACTGCACCTCTCCCAACACACACATTGATCACTGCACCTCCCCAACACACACACTGATCACTGCACCTCCCCAACACACACTGATCACTGCACCTCCCCAACACTCACACTGATCACTGCACCTCCCCAACACACACTGATCACTGCACCTCCCCCAACACTCACATTGATCACTGCACCTCCCCTAACACTCACATTGATCACTGCACCTCCCCCAACACACACTGATCACTGCACCTCCCCCAACACTCACATTGATCAATGCACCTCCCCCAACACTCACATTGATCACTTAACAAAGGCTTCACACCTATTTTTCCAAGGCCGAGTCACTATTTTCCTTGGGTACATGAGGCGGCGTTGGCGGCACTGAGAGCAAACATAAGCCACATACCCACACCTGCCACATACCCAGGCACCACGCCACATACCCACACCTCCCGCCACATACCTACACCTGCCACATACCCACACCTCCCGCCACATACCTACACCTGCCACATACCCAGGCATCACGCCACATACCCACACCTCCCGACACATACCTACACCTGCCACATACCCAGGCACACGCCACATACCCACACCTCCCGCCACATACCTACACCTGCCACATACCCAGGCACCACGCCACATACCCACACCTCCCGCCACATACCTACACCTGCCACATACCCAGGCATCACGCCACATACTGACACCTCCCGCCACATGCCCAGGCATCACGCTACCTCAGTCATTACCACTGATCAAACTCACGCCTTGTAAACACTACCATACCACTAACCGAACTCTCTAGCCCCTTCTCACTCCTTCACGGCAATTCCTGAATATTCTTTTAAAACGAGAGAGAGAGAGAGGAGAGAGAGAGAGAGAGAGAGAGAGAGAGAGAGAGAGAGAGAGAGAGAGAGAGAGAGAGACAGACAGACAGAGAGAGAGAGAGAGAGAAGAGAGAGACAGAGAGAGAGAGAGAGAGAGACAGAGAGAGAGAGAGACAGAGAGAGAGAGAGAGAGAGAGAGAGAGAGAGAGAGAGAGGAAGACAGACAGACAGACAGACAGACAGACAGACAGGCAAGGACAGACAGATAAAATAATAACTCATAAGCTAATAGTTCTGTCGAGGGAGCTATCTCTCCTCTTCCTTGCACCAAACCTAATTACCTCCCCAAAATGTGCTATCTCCCATTCCTTGCCTTCTTTCCTGTCTCACCTTTCTTCACTCCCCCCACCGCGTCCTCACTCCTCATAGGTTGCCTGGTTAATGGGGTTCACAGCCAATGAACTAGACGAGGGTCATTAAGGCTGCACATCACTTGTAAACCACTAGTCAAGAATACTCCCTACAATATAAGTATAAGTATACATACAATATAAGTATATACCCACTGAGAGTCATACACCTGTCAGTGTATGTCTGGGCTTCAGTAAAGTGACTAAGTCCCTTAAGTTACAGTGACTGACAAGTAAGACTCCAAAATTACCAACTTGATAGAAACTTAATTTGTTACACTTACGATGGATCTCATTTACTAAATAGAGAATGTATGCGATGGTGACTAAATAATACAAACTTATTAAAAAAGTATTTTTTTTTTTTGGAATTAGTAGTTTTAAGTATTTATTGGTAAGGTATATTCTGAGGCCGGGTAGCGAGAGCTCTGCCCCTCAGCCATTAACTGGTAAACAACTGCCACTGTAAACACTGGTAAACAACTGCCACTGTAAACACTGATAAACAACTGCCACTGTAAACACCACACCAGTTTACTATCACAGTTACTATTAAAAAACTAATTGTTTACACTATCATGGGTACCAGTGTAAACACTAGACTCGTTTACTATCATAAGAGTGTAAACACTAGACTCGTTTACTATCATAAGAGTGTAAACACTAGACTCGTTTACTATCATAAGAGTGTAAACACTAGACTCGTTTACTATCATAAGAGTGTAAACACTAGACTCGTGTAAACAAGAACTAGTGGAAACTACCACTAATTAACTCGTGATTTACTTACTAAAATATTTTACAGGAGAATAAGTTTAAATAAGCACCTGGTAGTCTCCGGCCTCCTCTGCACTGACACAAAAAATCAGCACTCACAAAAAGTAACATTTACGCATAACTTTGGAATTCCAGCGTCACAATTAAGTGTCAACACCTTTGTCCAGGTCCCCTCTCCCTTCACAGGTGAGATAAAGGAGTATAAACAGAGAGGAGACAGTAAAGACGGGAGAGATAAGGAGGCGGTGAAGACAAGGCGGGTGATAATGGAAGAGGTGGATGTGAAGCACAGTAATGGCTGCACCAGTGAAACGTGATAACGAAAGGGAGGGGGCACGACTTACACCACATAAACATCGTAACAAAATGAGGGTAGCAGACTTCTTGTAGGCTTTCACAAGGGAGCTGATGGCAGGGGTGGAACGGGAGTGTGGGAGAGGAGAGAACCGATAGGGGGAGGGAGCACTGGGAGATGAAGAGTGATGTGGGGAAATGAGAGTGTGGAGGAGGGAAGGGGGCAGAGTAGGAAGGGGAGCCCTAGGAAGGGGGAGATGAGGGAGGAGGAAGCATCAATGGTCGAGTACGCAGCACCAGCTTAAAGTTTACACTTCCACAAAAGCTTGACAATGTCCAGGAGTTACGAGATACGAGGCGCTAAGACTTGGTTTACCACACAAGCAGCTGCTTATTCTGCACCCCACATCCATCCTCTGGACGCCACCGCAACAACATAAGCATACAAAAAAAAGGCCTAACAAATCATATTTCGTCTGTTATCTTATTTACACTCGTAAGATACCTTGACATATGTAGATTACACTGTATGTCCTCAATAAACGGACAATCAAGGATAGCATTCCAGTAAGTGATCATGGAGAAAGAGAAAGGAGCGAGAGACAGGTAGATGGATGAACAGAGGAAGATAAAGAAAACGAAGAGTCGAGAATATAAATATCACATTTTTTTTATTTTTACCAGAGCCAAACATAATTCTCAGGTTAATTCAGAGTCTCCAGAAGCAATAACATCGCTGGAAGCAAACACATTTTCATCCTGTGAGCCATAATCACAACTCTAGTGAAACACCAATTAGTTAGGCAGGCAGGCAGGCAGGCAGGCAGGCAGGCAGGCAGGCAGGCAGGCAGGCTGGTAGGCAGGCAGGCAGGTAGGCAGACAGGCAGGCAGACAGGCAGACAGGCAGGCAGGCAGGCAGGTAGGCAGGCAGGCAGGCAGGTAGGCAGGCAGGCAGGCAGGCAGGCAGGCAGGCAGGCAGGCAGGTAGGCAGGTATCCAGGCAGGCAGGCAGGCAGGCAGACAGGCAGGCAGGCAGGCAGGCAGGCAGGCAGGCAGGCAGGCAGGCAGGCAGGCAGGCATCAGGCAGGCAGGCAGGCAGGCAGGCAGGCAGGCAGGCAGGCAGGCAGGCAGGCAGGCAGGCAGGCAGGCAGGCAGGCAGGCAGGCAGGCAGGCAGGCAGGCAGGCAGGCAGGCAGCCAGCCAGCCAGCCAGCCAGCCAGCCAGCCAGCCGGACCTTCACTCTGCTTCAGTGCCCACAGCGTCAATAAATAAGAACCAAATATATATTAATAGAAAGACATGCTTAATAACAAACCATGTCAATATTTAAGACGGGGTATATACAAGTGCGCGAGCAATGCGGATTATTATACCTGAATTATTATGGTTAAAACCGCCTTCGTTTATTTTTTTGCTTTTCCGTAACCAGTTTTGTGGAAGTGAAGAGGCAAGATCTGGTTAAACCAGAACTTTTTTTTTTAAAGAGATTTTCAGTCATGAGACCCTGAATATGACGCAAAAAAAAAGATCAGAAATCATAAAAATGTGGAGCTTAAGGCTCAATCCCTGACCTAAATGAAGCACAGATACTAAGAGCTTATGAATTTGAATGCAGAACCTGAAATCCAGATTATTATTATAATCAAAGAGAAGCGCTAAACCACAGGGGTTATACAGCTCTGAAATCCAGAGATCGAACCTGGAGCTCAGGTGTTGTGAATGGGTTGAAGACTCATACACAACTATTGTGCCCGGGTTTACTGAGTAGTAATGGTGTATTATGGTCTGGCATCACAACCTGTCCCACTGACGACTATACTGACATAACATACCACTGACACACAGATGAAGTCTGGGAATCTGTGGCTTCACTATACACCTCATTATGGACTTCAGAGAAGTCCGTAATGGAGCAGTGTGTGCAAGGTACTCACCGCCGCGTACCACATGGAAGTTCCTTTGTCTATCCTTATGGAAAGTCTATTTTAACGACCTATTTCATCCTATCATCAAATTCCATGCCTTCGCAGATGCCTGGAATGTAACATTTCCACTGCCCTCACGCAAATTAAACACCAACGTCAAGTCTGTGGTGACTGATATCAGGTTGAAGATTTAGACACATGTGTAACATCTGGGTATCTTTATTGTAGACGTTTCGCCCTCCAGTGGCTGTATCAATACAAATTCAAGGACATGATTAGTAAATGGTAATTGATAGCAGGTTATATCTGCTGAAGAGAAGATACAAATGAGTGATTGTCTGCAGACACCACGATGTTACTACTGAAGCTTATGTAAGATCGAATGAAAGTCTTAGCACCCGCAGATGAACTGCATATCGCAATAGGAATAAATAATCAGGTGAGAAATCTTGCAAGGCAGCCTCTGCTTTACGACAATGACTGCAAATCTCTATACTAGGCATAAATTAGGATAATCTGAGAAAAACGCCAACGTATTAAGTGTTAGGTGCAACTAATGTGACATTTTATTATGTCGACGTTTCGCTCTCCAGGAGCTTTGTCAAGCCGTTGCCACAATAAAATGTCACTTTAGGTGCATCTGTGTCCTTTTACCTAACATAATGTCGGAATTTTACTTTAATTACCAACGTATTAAAGTCCACAACACATCTCAATAACATGGACAATCAAAAGACACCATGGTGGCCCTTAGCCTGATGGCAGAAGCTCTCGCTTCACACGGTGACGGTCCGGGTTCGATTCCCGGCGAGGATTGAAATATTGGGCGTGTTTCCTTACACCGGTTGTCTATGTTCAATCATCAGTAAAATGGATACCTGGGTGTTAGTCGACTGGTGTGGGTCGCATCCTGGGACAAAAATGACCTAATTTGCCTGAAATGCTCTGCATAACAAGCGGCTTTCTATATAGTAGTGTGTCATTGATGTCAGCTAGGACTGTATACCTTGTACATGTAGAAATAAATATATTAAATTAAATATTATACACACAAGACGGGCAGTCATCAGTAATGTTACTTTGGTTATTCCTTCTCAAGGACATAATAACTCCACTAGCGATCATTCACACACGCTGAAGCAACAAAGTGAACTAAAAAAAAATGAAAGCTCTGACCCAGAGCTTGAGTCCATCTGCGACACTGGTGGTTAAGTGGTTTAGCGTGTCTTGGGATTTTATATATGGGGCAGCGGGCCTCCAGCAGCAGCACCCTGACTGACCAGGCTAACACCAGACGAGCCTGGCTCATGGCCGGGCTCCGGGAGTGGAAAGACTCTCGAAACTCATCAAAGGTCAAAGGTCTGCTTCACTTTATTCTATATAAGTACATGCGTTGTTTAATATTAATAAAGTACACACGTTACTAAAATAAAGATATTACTTTTGCACGACTTTTAAATGAGCTAAGGTATGATAACAACTCTTAGATTCTAAAGTCTTAATGAATATTACAGGAGAGAGAGAGAGAGAGAGAGAGAGAGAGAGAGAGAGAGAGAGAGAGAGAGAGAGAGAGAGAGAGAGAGAGAGAGAGAGAGAGAGAGAGAGAGAGAGAGAGAGAGAGAGAGAGAGAGAGAGAGAGAGAGAGACAGACAGACAGAGTAAGAAAGAGAAAGAGACAGAAAGAGAAAGAAAGAAAAGAAAAACAAGAGAAAAACCGACGAGCCTGGTTGTCCTTGGTAGGAGGAGAGTAGGAGCCTGGAGGCACAGTGTCCAGAGCAGCATGAAGAGTAACTAACAGCGAGCTGGAGTAATTAACTAAAGGAAACAGACGTACAATCAGCGCGGACAATGGCAACACGAGCACACAACAAAAGGTTCCTGTCAGACGCACGATGAGCAAAGCTAAAAAAAAGGCGAACAATAAACTATAATCAGTGACAATAAACAATAGATGGTGTAAGAGAGGTGCGTGCTGAGGTTTTTACAAGAGGAAGATGGGATGTGAGGTCAGGTCATCACCTCTGACTTGGGATGTGAGGTCAGGTCATCACCTCTGACCTGGGTACTCTTAACCCGCGGGTTTTATAGCATTTAAACTTAGAAAAGTGTGGTATAAACCTTGGTAATTGATACCCACAATGGAAAAATAAACACATAAGCAGTATAATGTGATCCTTCATTGACAACGTTTCGCCCACACAATGGGCTTTATTAAGTCACAAACAGATCTGTTTGTGACTTAATAAAGCCCACTGTGTGGGCGAAACGTTGTCAATAAAGGATCACATTATACTGCTTATGTGTTTATTTTTCCATTGTGTCGGTATTTTATACCATTTATTTCCATAACACCGACAAATTGATTTAGACACATAAGCAAACACTAGGACATATTTATTAGAAAACGTTTCGGTCCTGGGACCTTGATCACTTCTAACAAACACAGGTTAGAAAGACATGCGTCGCTCACACCTCAATCTGCACCTACATAGCATACTGTCTTTTTAACTTCTTTATGTCAGAAGTGATCCAAGTCCCAGGACCGAAACGTTTTCTAATATGTCCTAGTGTTTGCATATCTGTCTTTCTAACAAAAGTATATTTTATTTTTGTATTCAGTGTATCTCGTTATTAGGTTAGAAACACCTGAGGGAGGACAATGGCGTCTCACTGAGGTCAAAATTTACAAATTTCTTAACTCTGATTAAGTAATTTCTCGCCTCCATCATCCGAAAACGGCATCCCCATATCCTATAAGCCCAGCCCTCTCTACCTCAATGCACTTAAATATCAGCACTGAAGATGTGAGGACAATCAAGCGAAACATTCACTTGTTATCACATGGAAGTTAATGTCCCAATTTCCTCGATAATAACTGTTAAGTGACACCTAACTCGGCCCAAAATCTATTCGAACCTCCCGCTAAGATACACCAGCTCTGAAAGTTTCAAGTCGATCAAAGAAGGCATTCTCCAGTTATCGCACAGCGATCAATATGTAAATATACACCAGTACTCTAAGACAGATGCAGCTAGGAAGATGTACTCTTCAGTGATGACTGAAGCTTATTGGTTGATGTACTCTTAATATATCAGTGTTAACTGAAGCTTATTGGTTGATGTACTCTCAATATATCAGCGTTGACTGAAGCTTATTGGTTGATGTACTCTCAATATATCAGTGTTAACTGAAGCTTATTGGTTGATGTACTCTCAATATATCAGCGTTGACTGAAGCTTATTGGTTGATGTACTCTCAATATATCAGTGTTAACTGAAGTTTATTGGTTGATGTACTCTTAATATATCAGTGTTGACTGAAGCTTATTGGTTGATGTACTCTCAATATATCAGCGTTGACTGAAGCTTATTGGTTGATGTACTCTCAATATATCAGTGTTAACTGAAGTTTATTGGTTGATGTACTCTCAATATATCAGTGTTAACTGAAGCTTATTGGTTGATGTACTCTCAATATATCAGTGTTAACTGAAGTTTATTGGTTGATGTACTCTCAATATATCAGTGTTAACTGAAGCTTATTGGTTGATGTACTCTCAATATATCAGTGTTAACTGAAGTTTATTGGTTGATGTACTCTCAATATATCAGTGTTAACTGAAGTTTATTGGTTGATGTACTCTTAATATATCAGTGTTAACTGAAGCTTATTGGTTGATGTACTCTCAATATATCAGTGTTAACTGAAGCTTATTGGTTGATGTACTCTCAATATATCAGTGTTGACTGAAGTTTATTGGTTGATGTACTCTTAATATATCAGTGTTAACTGAAGTTTATTGGTTGATGTACTCTTAATATATCAGTGTTGACTGAAGTTTATTGGTTGATGTACTCTCAATACATCAGTGTTAACTGAAGTTTATTGGTTGATGTACTCTTAATATATCAGTGTTGACTGAAGTTTATTGGTTGATGTACTCTCAATACATCAGTGTTAACTGAAGTTTATTGGTTGATGTACTCTTAATATATCAGTGTTGACTGAAGTTTATTGGTTGATGTACTCTCAATATATCAGTGTTGACTGAAGCTTATTGATGAGGAACTCACAAATTTTCGCATTATGACCAGTATTTAAATTTTCCAAATTTCTTCAATAAAATTAGAAAATTGGCGCCTAAACAGCTCAAAATAATTTCAAACCCCATTTTAAGTAGGATACACTAGCGTTTTAGGTTTGAAGCCGTTCAGAAGAGGCATTCTCCAGTTGTTGCACAGAAACCAATTTGTTTAATATAACTGGTATATTTAAATTTACACACAACATCAACGCGAACTTTCCTCTGAGGAATGCCCATCATAACTAAGTTTGAAGCCAATCAAAAAAGACATTCTCCAAATTGGGGAACAGGTGAGGTTTTGAGTCCTAAGACTCACTCGTCATGGGTTTAAATCCCATCCGTTCTCTGGGTTGTTTGTAATCAGTCCCACAGCCTGGCGACGCTTGGCTGTGGGACTGATTACCTCAAACTCCTCATCTCCCACCTTTCTCAGCACTGGACTGAAGAAGCCACTGGCTGGCGAAACGTTTCCAGAATAAAGATACCCAAATGTTGCACAAGTGTCTCATTTATCAACTTGTCGGTGTTGCAAACCATTATTCAGATGCTAGAGATGCAGTTGCACAAGCCAGTAATTGTCTGAACCTTTCCCTAGTTACAGTGCCCCTCTGTTGAAAGTTTGAAGCCGATCGGATTAGGCTTTTATACCTTTGATGAGTTTCGAGCTTTCCTGTTCCCTACAGCCTGGCCCTGGGCCAGGCTTGCCTGGCTAACCAGGCTGTTGCTGCTGGCGGCCCACTGGCCTACACATCTACCACAGCCTGGTTGATCCGGAACTTGGCGGAGGTACTTGTCGTGTTTCCTTCTGGAGACTTCAGTTCTTGTCCCGGCAGTGTTTCTGATATCTTCTGGTAAGATGTTAAACAGTCTGCGACCACGGATGTTGATACAATGTTCTCTTACTGTGCACATGGCGCCCTTGCTTTTCACTGGAGTCACTGTACATTTTGGTCCATATATCTCACTCCTTGGAAGAACAAAATTATATGTGTACTTCTTAAGATACTCCTTCAGGTATATCTAAGCACAATGCAACTATAATATATATTTACAATACTGTCGGTAAAATATTTATATTTAATCAGACTCTAGCTTATTTTACACCTACAGGAGGGATATATTATGAATTGTTAGTGCTAGTTAATAGTGTGGTTAATGTTAACACTGTACGAGTGTATGAGAATACCCCTGGTGTATACATTAGGCTGTCTCACCCACACACACCGTCACACGAAACCCATCAACAATATAAAACAAATAAACCTTTTAGAAGGCACCTTAAAAATTATTCAAAACAGTTTAACAACGAAGAAATTTCTAAGGTTTCGCCTCTCAGCTGCAAGAGAGAAAAATATCTATTTACTTCAATTAATACTTACAGTTGTGAGCGGTAGATGGCAGGAGTGGCCGGGGGTTCTTAAAGGTGCTTCAAGAATCCCAGTCATTAACACCACAGAGAGCCAGCGACCAGAGCTCACCTGCATGACCAAAGTTCAATTTGGGCTGCGACCGTAAATGCCTCTGGAACAAAACCTGACGCAAGATACGGGGCGCCGTAAAAAAAAAATAATAAAAAAAAAAATAGGCTCTAAAACCCTGTCTTGGGTGACAACGGCTCGTCCAATCAGGGTACAATATTGTGCCCCACCAGACGTGGAATTGAGCTCCCTCTCAGCGTGATAGGTCTGACACTGGATGGTCTGACACTGGATGGTCTGACACTGGATGGTCTGACACTGGATGGTCTGACACTGGACGGTCTGACACTGGATGGTCTGACACTGGATGGTCTGACACTGGAAGGTCTGACACTGGACGGTCTGACACTGGATGGTCTGACACTGGAAGGTCTGACACTGGATGGTCTGACACTGGATGGTCTGACACTGGATGGTCTGACACTGGATGGTCTGACACTGGATGGTCTGACACTGGAAGGTCTGACACTGGACGGTCTGACACTGGATGGTCTGACACTGGAAGGTCTGACACTGGAAGGTCTGACACTGGACGGTCTGACACTGGATGGTCTGACACTGGAAGGTCTGACACTTGACGGTCTGACACTTGACACATCCTGCCACCTTCCATTACGTCACCAGCGTTGCAGTCAACTGCCAATCACATCTTCCTAAATTAGAATCGCTTCCATTATGGCTTCCTATTGGTGGATCAACCGTCTAGTCTATTATTCTGATTGCATTCATGGAGGGGGAGGTAGTGGGGGCGATAAACCCTTAAAGATCATACAACACTTGGGGGGATGGGGAACAATCAGGCTCAATCACAAGGGAGGACAGGGTCAAATCCTTGGATCAAGAGCCCGTCTAGGTAACATCAATACAATCACCATAAGTGTTATGGAAAGAATGAAGATAATCAATAAAGACATATAACATAAAACAGGTATACACTGAGATGTGTGTATCCCTAAGTGTGGCTATATACACCAAGGTATCCCTCAATGTGGCTATATACACCAAGGTGTCTCTCAGTGTGGCTATATACACCAAGGTGTCTCTCAGTGTGGCTATATACACCAAGGTGTCTCTCAGTGTGGCTATATACATCAAGGTGTCTCAGTGTGGCTATATACATCAAGGTGTCTCTCACTATGGCTATATACACCAAGGTGTATATAGCCACCGAATTTACTTTATTCTACATTCTAGCTAGTAAATTACTGTTGAACATTAGGGAACGATTGACACACAGTCTTAATGACCCACCTGTAGATGACAGCTCTTACACCAAACACACACACAACCACCTGTTCTGTCACTACACAAGGAAGGTCCACTAACAGTTAGTTACCCATGAACAACAGCACAACCCCAGCGAGGTTACCGTTAAAAGCCAGTAATTGACGAGAGAAGGTTGAGCAGGGTGTCATTTGGCGAGGCTGGAGCTCCACCTTAATGGGCCACAGGTGTCATATATTGCGTGGTAATTATCCCCAACACTTTCACCCCTTGTTTGTACCTCTGCTGGATGGCAGGGAAGCTCAGCCAACCACATGCTAGCCTCACACTACCTCTGCCAACACGGTATGTACACTGAAAGCTGTGCAAAACAACCACTGTGGAAAAAAATAAGTGAACTTCCAAGCGCTTTCGTGATTTCTCACATTATCAAGGAACTGTAAAAATAATAGAACAGCGGAAGGCATACAAGGACGAGATTACATCTCGTCCTTATATGCCTTCTGTTAATATACACTGAAATATCTACACCGAGGTGTGCATGCCAGTGTATATGCAGCGAGGTGTGTAGGGAGGTGTGTCTCTCAGTCTACACATCGAGAGATGATCAACCTAGCTGATGATGCCAGCAAGTTAAGATGTGATCAAAGTCTCAGAATCTAGGTCCTAGAACAAGGTCCCAGAATCTAGGTCCCAGAACCAAGGTCCCAGAATCTAGGTCCCAGAACCAAGGTCCCAGAATCTAGGTCCCAGAATATAGGTCCCAGATCCAAGGTCCCAGAATCTAGGTCCCAGAACCAAGGTCCCAGAACCAAGGTCCCAGAATAATCTCTGTATTGGACAGAAAACGCCACTGGTTGGAGAAACGTCTCCATAAATAAAGATGCCCAGGTGTCGCACGTGTCTCTCAAAGAACCTAGATTGCCTATTGCGTCACTTTTAGGACCCTAGATCAGCATCTGCATAGCTTTGGGGAACCTAGATTACCTACTGCCTTACTTTTGGGAATCTAGACTAGGTGCTGTGTCACCTTTGGAATCCCTAGATTAACTATTGAGCAAACAGTTTTCTTCAGCAGCAAAATGGCGGAGTTGTATCGCCGGCGTATCAACAGTGTCTGTGTTGAATTGGTAAAAGGAGCCATTTACCCTACCAATGCTGGAGTTTTGCTGCCAGCTATCATCAGAGACGCATATGGAATTGAGCATGGAGACATTTATGGCATTGCATTGAATGGGAATGCAAGGAATTTCGTCAAGCTTACCACAGCGGCTGTGTACGACAAACTTGTGGAAAAGTATGAAGAAGTATGCCTCCCTGTTACTGCCGCAGTGGAGGTAAAGCTCAAGGATGTCTCCCGACGTTACACTTGGATAAAAATTAGGAATCTCCCATTTGAAGCGATGGAGCAGGATGTGAGAGCTGCATTTTCGGAGTATGGTGTGATACATTATGCAGCTATGGGAAGGTGGACGGAAGGTTTTTATGGAGGAGTCCCAGAAGGGTCCTTCAACTTGAAGATGACTTTACGGAAGCCTATTCCGTCCTATGTGGTGTTGGAGGAGTTTAGGTCACAGGTTTATGTGACTTATGCCGGGCAAAGGCCTACTTGTAGACTTTGTGACTCTTATGAGCATATTGCGGCTGATTGTGAGAGGCAAAAGGGACGACGACCATTCGGGAGACGCCCTGGGATGGACCAGGGTGTGCCTGAGGAAGTGAGGAGTGACAGTGATGTTGTGGCATCGGTGGGAAAGTGGAGTGACATAGTACAGGGAACAGTGGACGTGTGTGCGACCCTCCCGGTACAGTCGCAGGGAGTGGGTACAGTCGCAAGGAGTGGAAGTGTGTGAGGAATGTCTTGTGCAAGAGGAATTGCCATTGGATATGGGTTTGGAGGCAGTTTTGCCTGAGGTATTGCAGGGACTGTTGGACAGTACCCAAGGGGAGGTGATTGAGGGTTCTGAGAGCCCTGGTGGTGGGTTATTGGGTGAAGTGGGTAGGCTGGGGGAAGACAGCCTGGAGGCTTTGCACTTGAATGTGCAAGAGGTGCAAGTGTCAGTGCATCAGGAGGATGAAGGGTTGGAAATGGAGGCTAGTAGTGATTCTCGCAAGAGGTCTATGGGGAGTGAGGAGGATGACGTCCTGACTCCTGGTCAAGGGACTGGTAAAAGATATGGGTTGAGGCGTCTCATAAGGCATTGATCAGGGCTGGAAGGTCTAAGGGAAAGCCACCTCTAGCATTTTTAAGTGCCTCACGTTAAACGTTAATGGGCTGAAGGATGAAGTGAGAAGATCGTGGGTAGCGGGGACTTTAAGACGTCTGGCGATTGATGTGGCGTTATTGCAGGAACATAACTATAAGTGTGGAAGAGATCTTTTGCTGCCTGGGTATAGAGTGTATGCGGGTTGTTCAGGTACGTTCAAGGGTGGGGTAGCAGTAGTAGTGAACGAAAATAGCCCCTTTCAGCTTTTGGCGTGGGAGGGGAGGGTGGTAAAGGTCGATGGGGACTGGGGAGGTGTGAGGGTGACTTTTGTGGGAGTTTATTTGCCGGCTGGGAGCAGTAGGATGATCAAGGAGGATTTTGTTAGGGATCAGTTGGTTTTTTTCTTGGGAGGTATGGCAGCGGTAGTGGTGATAGGGGGTGATTGGAACAGTATTATTAGGAAGAAGGATGTGGAGCCGAGAGGGGCGGGATGTGAATTGGGCGTGTTGAGGGACATTGTGGGGAGTGCTGGGGAAGTAGATGTGGTGGGAGGTGGTTGGAAGGTGGACCACACCTTTATTAGAAGGGGCTACGCTGCTCGCCTTGATAGGATTTATATGTCTAGGGCTGTGGATGTAGGGGAGGCGAGGTGTGTGGATGTGGAGTTTTCTGACCACAGAGGGGTTGTGGTGGAACTGGCATGAGAGGGGATGGTACGTGGTAGTAAGCATGCTTTGAGGAGTGGTGGGAGTGTATGTGGGGGCAAGGGAAAGTGGTGGAAGATGTGGTAGGATGGTGGGAAGGGGTGGCTAAGCCGGCTATCAGAAAATTTTATAGGGTAAGGGGACGGGAGGAAGCGCAGTGGAGATATGGTCTGGAGAAGTATTTGGAGGGACAGCTGGGGCTTTGTTGTGAAGGTCAGGCCGACATATGGTCGAGATGAAGGAACTTAAGGATAGGTTGCTTGTACTGCAAAATGAGCGTTTTGATGCAATTCGATTACGTGGTGGGCTTGAGGAAGCTCTATGGGGTGACAGGCCGTCAGCAGAGGGGGGGTATGCGTTGGGGCAGGTAATGAGGTCGACTGAGGCTAAGTTTATATTTAACGTCGTGGTTTGAGAGATACTTGAGGGCGGGGGAATGTGGGGGACAGGAGGGTGATATTGTGGAAGAGGGAATCTGCAGAGATTGTGGGATGAGGATAGGGAGGAAATGGGGGGTGATAAGTGAGGACGAGGTTTGGGGAGCTGTGAGTGGTTTGAGTAAAAGAAAGGCGCCAGGGATGGATGGGATCCCAATGACTTATATGTAATTCATTGGGGTGTCCTAAAAGAGTGTTTGGTTAGGGTTCTTAATGGTATGAAAGAGAATGGGAGGATGGGGTTGACTCAGCGTACTGGGGTTGTGGTATTGGTGGGCAAGGGATGGGAGAGAGATAGAATCAATAATTATAGAGGATTATCGTTAATGTGCGCTGATTATAAGATATTTGCAAAAGTGTTGGGGAATAGGATTAAGAGGGTGGTTGGTGGGGTCGTAGAGGAAGGGGAGTATGGTATACCCGGCAGGTGTATGGCAAGGGGGCATGAAAGGATTAGGAAA
The DNA here is from genome assembly GCA_009830355.1 of Cherax destructor. Taxonomy (NCBI): domain Eukaryota; kingdom Metazoa; phylum Arthropoda; class Malacostraca; order Decapoda; family Parastacidae; genus Cherax; species Cherax destructor. The sequence goes on from WNWK01000533.1 coordinate 66,364, forward strand.
TTATATTGAGGAAGGGGAAGAGGGGGGGGGTCCTTGCATTGGATTGGGAGGCAGCATATGATAGTGTAGATAGGGAAATGCTGTGGAGGATTGTGAGGAGGCAGGGTTTTTGGGAAGAAACTGTAGGCTGGGCTGAGACATTATATAGGGAAGCAAGAGTGAGAGTACAAGTTAATGGGTTGGTGGGTGGAGAAGTGTGTATGGGGAAGGGGTTGCAGCAGGGTTGTCCCCTGTCGCAAATGCTTTTTGCTTGTCTGCAGGACCCATTGTATAGATTAGTTAAGGCAGGAGTGGGAGGGGTGTGGGAGTTTAAGCAGGGATGTGGGTATTATTGGTTACGTGGATGATACAACGGTGCTGGTGAGGAGGGAGACAAGTTTGGAGGCTGTAGGGACGATCATAGGGATTTTTGGGAGAGCGACAGGTATGAGGATTAATAGGGCCAAGTCTCACCTATTGGAAGTGGGGATGTGGGTGGGGGGGTTGAGGTGTGGGTGGTCAGTTGCTGATAGATTAAAGATATGTGGTTTCATTTTTATGAATGATTTGGGTGAAGCGAGACGTGTTACTGTGGGAGGTGTAATGACTAGGGCAATACAACGGATGAATGGGTGGAAGCCGGTGGGGGGGGTTAACTATGTTGCAGCATGTGATTGTGGTGAATGTATTGGTTTATAGTAAGATTTGGCATGTGGCGAGGATTTACCCAATTTTGAAAGGTGATGTTTCGGAGTTGATACGAAGGGTCTTAAGGTATGTATGGTAGGCATTGGTTGCGAAAGGAAGTTGTAATGAAGAGGGTGGGTTTGGGGGTATGGGGTTAATTAATTTGGAGATGCGTGTCACGAGTGTGTATGTGAAGCTCTGCTTTCTGGAGAGGGGAGGGGTACAGGGGAAACGAGTGGGTGGGGTAATGGGGGTATTGAAGAAATGGTGGAGGGGGAAGGAGTTGGACCAGTGTGGGAATATGTTGCGCAGGCTTTTGAGTGTGAGGAATCCGGTAACGTTACGGCTAGTGTATTAGGGAAAGTCGGGGGAGGAAGGGAGGTGTTTGAGGGGGAAGCGGTGCTTCCAGTGTATAATTGGAAAGGGATATGGAGTGGGCTGCGGGGTATGTGGTTGAAGGCGAGGTCAAAGGAGGTCATGTTTAGGTTTTTGCATGGGGTACTTGCTTCCAGGGCGGTTTTGTTCAAAATGGGGTTAGCAGGGATGCCCGGTGTGTTAGTTGTGGAGGAGAGGTAAGAGAAATGGGGGGAGGGGGATTAATGCATTGAGGTTTATGTGTTTAGATATAGGGGGTGGAGGGATGTGTTAGGAGGGGGCTCATGTATTTGGCAGTGGATTTTGTGACTGTATCCTGGGCTTTGAGGGAACAACCTGGGGATGTTCGGATAAGGGCTATTGCTGCAGCTATGTATAGAACGAAATGTAGGAACAGGTTATTATATGGGGAGGGGTGGGCTAGGTTTTTTACTGATGGTTATAGGGAACTTACGGTGGGGGGGGTTTGTTTTTCGGGTGGGGAGTGTGCTAAGATGAAAGGGGCTATTTACGTAGGATGGGGTGATGTTGAGGGAGTGTTGGTTTTGGTTTCATTTAGGCATGAATGTAGAGTGGGAAAGTGTGTTGTGTTGACGGTGGACGACTCATTTTGAGAATATGTACCCTGAATTTGGACTGGCAAGGGGGGGATGCATGGAGTTGTGTGTCACGTTTAGTGTGAACTCTGGGGGACTGAGGATGGGGGGGGGGGGTTCATTGGGAAGTGGCTTTCCCTGTTTGCAGCCTTTTGGGTTTCTTTCGTGTTTTTTTTTTTTGTCCTGTGGGGTGTTACTAAGTTACATTGTGTTTTACCCTTGTTTTCAAGGGTTTCAGTATATGTATTTTATAATGGTGTTTAAAAAAAAAAAGTTCCCATGGTTAACAGTGTGTTCATTATGTAATTAATTATGTCAGGAGGGGATGATTCATGGTCCTGTATCAATGATGTTAACTAGTGTTCATTCAGGATGTTCAGTGTTCAGGTTTAGGGAGTTGAACCTTTGGATTTTAAGTCCTTCTGTTGAAAGCATATTTGAGACATCTTGTGTAATGACAATGTTTATATTGTGGCATGTCTGAGTAAGCATAATGAAAAACAAATCAATGAATAACTTATAGGAGTTTGTGTGCAACATTTTGATACTGTGTTAGGGATATTTGGAAAGATATCTTACTTTATATTGTGTCTTTCGTTGGGTGTTACTATGAGTTAGCAGGTATAGTGTGGACATATATTTTTGTGACGAGTGGGGTTCTTTTGACGTCTTGCAATTATTTTATTGTGTGTATGGGGAAGGGGTGGGGACATGTGTCAGGGTGAGCTGTACGTATGATTGTGGATGCGGTCATAGTTGGTATCTTTAGTTGTACCATGGAGATGTAATGGTTATTGTGTGTGGGTTTTGGTTTAGCGCTTCTTTTGATTATAATAATTGTGTGGGTTTTGGGGTTGTGTTTGTTCGAGTGATCTGTGGGTTATTATCGTGATAAGCACAGCTTTTATTTAAGGATTATGTTTATTCTTCCTTATGCTATGTGTTAATGTATCATGGGACTTGTTTTACTATCTCTTGTTGTTGGGTTGTGCAATGTATGACTGTACATATTTATAATTTTTATTTAAAAAAAAAAAGATTAGGTGTTGGGGTTGCAGTTTTCTATGTTCCATATATAAATCAATTTCTGTATTTGTCATTATTGTAAGTGAGGTTTGTTTACATCCCACTGTTTGTTTTGAGCCTTTTTGGGTGTGAGATGTTATTTAAGGTTCACGGTGTTTGAACCTTGTATGGTTATTTTGTAGTCAAGTTTCATTTATAGAGAATGTCATGTTAAAGTTTGCTGTATACGTAATGTCAGTTTGTGTGGGTAACTAATGTACAGTTACGTGTTATTCCCTTCTGGGAGTTATTGTTAATTTTGGTTGTTATGTTTTTTTTTTGTATTATTACTATGTATAATGAAATATGTCTTTTAAATAAAAAAACAGATTAACTATTGCGTCACTGGGAGTTTCTAAACGAGAGACGGGGTGAAGGGGGGGGGGACGATGGGTCACAGTTATCAACACTCTTGCTGACAAACAAGGCAGCAACCTCTATTACAGACCATCACACCAGAGTTTAATGGAGTGTCGGGCGCCTTACGACTGTGGCTATTATAGTGCAGTACCTCACCTGTTGCACTCACACTTGTACACCTTCTATTAAGCGTGTCACCTTCACCTTTACACCCTCTATTAGCACGTCACCTTCACCTGTACACCCTCTATTAAGCACTTCACTTACATATGTACACCCACCATGATGTACGTCACAAACACCTGTACACACATGCAAGTCATCAACGAGTGTACAGCCAACCTGTACATCGCCAACTTGTGTACACTCACCATCAAGGGAAGCACACGGTGCAAGAGTATGAGAACAACAGACACCAAGAATATCTCAAGCTCCTGGTCCCTGCCTGACACAACACTTGACATTACGATTTCGTGAGTCGTGATGGCGGCTTTGATGGAACTTTAGCTAGAGCTCATTACAGTCACACTGGCGGGAGACTCATCTGTAAATACTTGCATTTGTGGTCACAGTGGTGGCCCATGATAACCTCCCTATGGTGTATAAATATACCTAATTGGATGAATCTTATTGTAGCCAGCTGGTCCAGTGGTTTACGCACTGCCCTAGAGTTTTAAGACTAACTCGCCATGGGTTCAACCCCCACCCTTTCCGTGGGTTGTTTGAAATCGTGTTATTACGATTTCCTGAGTAACAACACTTTACAGTAGTATGCAAATTAATTGGGATAGGAGTAAATTTTGTAATTTTCTCATATATGTTTTAATCTCCGGTTTAATGTAGTTTGGATTTTTTCTTTTCATAAGAGTTTGCTACTGACTTCTGGCAACTATCCAGCTGTGTTGTTACCCTGCGACTCTCGTCAGTGCTACAACAGCTGTTGTTCTGTACTGCAGGTGTGCTCCGTGAGTGAATGTGGTGTCGCCAAATTCTCTCCTTCGCTTGGTGATTACTGCTGAAATTCATAATGGATGTTACACCTAGGAAGCGTGCAAGTATTCTAGCTCCTAGAAAACATGCTGATGTATTAGACAGATCATCGAAAATTTGTGCCTAGCAAAGTTAATTGTTGGTTGGATTCTGAAGAGAAGTGGTGACACTGGTGACTGTGGAGCGCTGCGTCCAGGAACATGTAGAAGAAAATGCAAGACAACACCTCACGATGACAAGGTTATCATTAGAAATAGTGTGAAGGATGCCAAGAAAACCAGCAAAGATCTACAGAGAGATCTATCTCCTTGAAGGTGGCAGAACTGCCAGAAAGCAGGTAAACAAACAATTACTGACTGCTGCTACGAAGAAAAAACGGCTGCGGTGGCCGCTCCATCATAAGGAATGGAAGACACATGAATGGAGAAAAGTTATATTTACAGACGAGGCGCATTTTGAAGTACAAGGGTACAGATCAGAAGTAGTGAGACGGAGCAAAGGCGAGCCTCTTCGGAATGGACACATTCAATAAACGCCAGAACACACACATAAGATGTTTTGGGGTAGTTTTACTGCTAAAGGCCCTGGACGGCTTGTTATTGTTGAGGGAACGATGAACAGTGACAAATGCAAGGCAATCCTGGCAACTCATATGCTTCCCATTGTGGATAGAGACTTTCCTGATGGAGAAGGCTTCTTCCAGCAGGATGTTGCTCCATGCCACACTTCCAGAAAAATGCTGACATTCTTCGAAGAGAGTGAGCTAAACGTTCTAAATTGGCCTGGAAACTCTCCTGACCTCAACCCAATTGAGAATCTATGGGCAATAACCAAGCGCAGGATCACGAAACAGGACTGTTCAACTGAGGAGAAGCTGATTGCTGCTGTTATTAGGACCTGATACCACGACGAAGAACTTGATAAAGTGTGTTCAACATTGGTAGATTCTATGCCGAAGTGTGTAGCAATGATTATAAAAGCAAAGGTTTGTCATATCTCTTATTAGATCAATTATATGTTATATTGTCGTGAATTTTTCAAATAAACATTAATTTTCCAAATAAATGTCTTATTTCATCCCTGTCCCAATTAATATGCACACTACTGTATATAAACTCTGGTAACACCTTTGATACTCTTCAGCTGGGAATTTTACTGAAGCAAAAGAAAGAGAGGAAACAGAGAGAAGGAGAGGAGATAGAGGAAAAACGAATGAGAGAAGGAAAGAGAAAAGACGAAGAGGGAGAGAAGAGGAAAAAAGAGAGGGGCGAAAGGGAGAAGATGGGAAATGGGAAGATGGTAAAACAGAAGCTTGTTAAACGTTCTGCACTCTAACATGCAAGTGTGAAATGGAAGCATGTTAAAAGATCTGCACTCGGGCAGGGTTATTGGTCCTGTTTCTTTCCCTCTCATGAACATGCAAGATGGTAGGAAATCTAACCCATTTCTTACATTCAGTACACACTTATCTGCACTTTATCTTACGCTCTGCAGTAGTTGTTATTCCTGTAACATTACCACTGATGACCAGGTAGCAAGGGCGGTGATCCAGCTAGCATTACCAGACACCAGGTGAGTTGACAGGCAGGTGTGTGTGTGGTGAGTTGACAGGCAGGTGTGTGTGTGGTGAGTTGGCAGGCAGTGTGTGTGTGGTGAGTGAGCAGGTGTGGTGTAGTGCAGGCAGGTGTGTGTGTGGTGAGTTGACAGGCAGGTGTGTGTGTGGTGAGTTGGCAGGCAGGTGTGTGTGTGGTGAGTTGACAGGCAGGTGTGTGTGGTGAGTTGGCAGGCAGGTGTGTGTGTGGTGAGTTGACAGGCAGGTGTGTGTGTGGTGAGTTGGCAGGCAGGTGTGTGTGTGTGGTGAGTTGGCAGGCAGGTGTGTGTGTGGTGAGTTGACAGGCAGGTGTGTGTGTGGTGAGTTGACAGGCAGGTGTGTGTGTGGTGAGTTGACAGGCAGGTGTGTGTGTGGTGAGTTGGCAGGCAGGTGTGTGTGTGTGGTGAGTTGGCAGGCAGGTGTGTGTGTGGTGAGTTGGCAGGCAGGTGTGTGTGTGGTGAGTTGGCAGGCAGTGTGTGTGTGGTGAGTTGACAGGCAGGTGTGTGTGTGTGAGTTGGCAGGCAGGTGTGTGTGTGTGGTGATTTGGCAGGCAGGTGTGTGTGGTGAGTTGGCAGGCAGGTGTGTGTGGTGAATTGGCAGGCACCAGACGAGCCTGGCCCATGGCCGGGCTCAGAGAGTAGATACTCTCGAAACTCTTCAAAGGTATATCAAAGGCAGGTGTGTGTGGTGAATTGGCACGCAGGTGTGTGTGGTGAGTTGGCAGGCAGGTGTGTGTGGTGAGTTGGCAGGCAGGTGTGTGTGTGTGTGTGTGTGGTGAGTTGGCAGGCAGGTGTGTGTGTGTGTGTGTGTGAGAGTGTGTGTGTGTTGTGTGTGTGTGTGTGGGAGAGAGTGTGTGTGTGTGGAGAGAGTGTGTGTGTGGTGTGTGGTGAGTGTGTGTGTGTGTGTGTGTGTGTGTGTGTGTGTGTGTGTGTGTGTGTGTGTGTGTGTGTGTGTGTGTGAGTGTGTGTGTGTGTATGTGTGTACTCACCTAGTTGTGGTTGCAGGGGTCGAGTCACAGCTCCTGTGTGTGTGTGTGAGAGAGAGAGAGTGTGTGTGTGTATGTGTGTGTGTGTGTGTGAGAGTGTGTGTGTGTGTATGTGTGTACTCACCTAGTTGTGGTTGCAGGGGTCGAGTCACAGCTCCTGTGTGTGTGTGTGTGGTGAGTTGACAGGCAGGTGTGTGTGTGGTGAGTTGGCAAGCAGGTTGGCTGCCTGGCAGGCAGGTGTGATGAGTTGGCAGGCAGATGTGTGTGGTAAGTTGGCAGGCAGGTGTGATGAGTTGGCAGGCAGGTGTGTGGTGAGTTGGCAGGCAGGTGTGTGTGTGGTGAGTTGGCAAGCAGGTTGGCTGCCTGGCAGGCAGGTGTGATGAGTTGGCAGGCAGATGTGTGTGGTAAGTTGGCAGGCAGGTGTGATGAGTTGGCAGGCAGGTGTGTGGTAAGTTGGAAGGCAGGTGTGTGTGTGTGTGGTGAGTTGGCAAGCAGGTTGGCTGCCTGGCAGGCAGGTGTGATGAGTTGGCAGGCAGATGTGTGTGGTAAGTTGGCAGGCAGGTGTGATGAGTTGGCAGACAGGTGTGTGGTGAGTTGGCAGGCAGGTGTGTGGTGAGTTGGCAGGCAGGTGTGTGGTGAGTTGGCAGACAGGTGTGGTGAGTTGGCAGGCAGGTGTGGTGAGTTGACAGGCAGGTGTGGTAGGAGGGTGTGGTAAGGTGGTACAGGTGTGGCAGGAGGGTGTGGTAAGGTGGTACAGGTGTGGCAGGAGGGTGTGGTATGGCGGTACAGGTGTGGCTGGAGGTGTGGCTGGCGTGTCAGCCTGCTCTGTTAATGGGTACTTACGACCCTAAATTGTTAGTACATTAGTTTTTGTTAAGGGTTAATTAAGTACGTTGATTTATGGACGTATGTAAAATAGAGTAATATTTTCAAAACTTAAGTTACACGGACGGTCCCATCTATTTTGTGTACATCAAGTACAGAGACTAACACAGCTCTATACATCACTGCGAAGCCTCACTTGGATTATGCTGCTCAGTTGTGGTCTCCTGACTACAGAATGGATATAATGGAAATATAAACACTTAAGCAGTATAATGTTTTGCCTACGCACGTTGTCAATAAAGGATCACATTATATACTGCTTAAGTGTTTACATTTCCATTATATCCATTCTGTAGTAAGGAGACCAAAACTGAGCAGCATAATCCAAGTGAGGCTTCGCTAGTGATGTATAGAGCTGTGTTAGTCTCTGTACTTGATTTTATACCATTTCCAGAATGGATATAAATTCATTGGAGAACATACAGAGAAGGATGACAAATGATTCATTGTATAAGGAATCTCCCGTATGAAGATAGACTTCGAGCCTTGAAACTTCACTCTCTGGAGAGACTTACAATGAGAGGAGATATCATCAAAGTGTATAAGTGGATAATGGGCATAAACAAAGGCGACATTAATAAAATACTGAGGATATCGTATCAGGTAAGAACTAGGAATAACGAATTTAAGTTGGATAAATTTAGATTTAGAAAGGACATAGGTAAGTACTGGTTTTCAAACAGAGTGGTCGATGCGTGGAACAATGTTCCGAGAAGGGTGATCGAGGCTAGGACCCTGGGGTAGCTTTAAGAAGAGATTGATCATATATATGAGTGGGAGGGGCTGGGTTTGATTGGTGTCGTGGGTACGGGAGTAAATTCTTGGGTAGCTTTGGGAAGGAGTGGTTTTTGATAGGGACCTGCCTTGTATGGGTCAGCAGGCCTTCTGCAGTGTTCCTCCATTCTTATGTTCTTATATTTTTAGAATTAACATAGAAGACTATACGACAGGATATGTAATAATATACAAACAAGGGTATGTACATGAATGGTCTACAGTACCGACAAGATGAAAATTAGACACATGTGCAACATCTAGGTGTCTTTATTGTAGACGTTTCGCCCTCCAGTGGCTTTATCTCAAGGTTGTATATATTTAGGTATTAGCTGAGCCTAGTCTTGGGGATGTGTGCAGGGGTGTAGGGGTGGGGTGGGATTCTAGGTTATTGGTAGGGGGGGGATGTATGAATTGTATAGGAGTGTTACAAGTCGTGTAAGTTTGTACTTTATGTTTTTTTATGTTTACTTTGTATTGTTGGTGTTCTTATTCGGAATAATTTTATCTGAGTAGGTTATTATGTCTATGCATAATCCTGTGTTATCATTGAATGCTCTTCCGTGTTTATACAAGCAGGTTGTTCTGCACAAGGATTGATAAGGAATGTTATGTTAAAGTATTGCAGTATGTTGTTAGTGTTGTGAGGTTGTTAGTGTTGTGAGGTTGTTAGTGTTGTGAGGTTGTTAGTGTTGTGAGGTTGTTAGTGTTGTGAGGTTGTTAGTGTTGTGAGGTTGTTAGTGTTGTGAGGTTGTTAGTGTTGTGAGGTTGTTAGTGTTGTGAGGTTGTTAGTGTTGTGAGGTTGTTAGTGTTGTGAGGTTGTTAGTGTTGTGAGGTTGTTAGTGTTGTGAGGTTGTTAGTGTTGTGAGGTTGTTAGTGTTGTGAGGTTGCCTCATGTTCAGGCGAGTGTTATGTTTTGGTTGTTGGATTTTGTAATATTATTATGTATGTTGAGATATGTTTTTTTAAATAAAATATAAAAAAAAATCTTTATTGTAGAGGCTTCGCCAAGCAGTGGCTTTATCAATACAATTTCAAGGATGTTGCACATGAGTGTAATTTTTCATCAAGGGTAAGTACACCCAGGGGTGTGTTTCTCTCAGTGTACACATGTTTAAATACAAATTTAATTTCTATTTTAATGTTTAAAGTATTCTTGGCTGGTGTTGCGGGGGTGACATGCAACCTTAACGATCCTTGTGTAGTCGATAGGATTTAAACTAGAAGAATCCCGGCAGGAAGAGCACCACACAGCACTGTTTTTTCTGCAGTGTTCACCCTGTGTAGCTGACAACTCCTGGTAGGTCGTCACATACTACACAAGTCACATGTGCACCCCACATAACCACGACCCCACATACCACCATTAATCAGCTTTAAGCACAGTAGTTCATGGCCTGTTCACAGGTGTCAGTCACCACACAGGTTCCAGCCACCACACAGGTGTCAGTCACCACACAGGTTCCAGCCACCACATAGGTGTCAGTCACCACACAAGTGTCAGCCACCACATAGGTGTCAGTTACCACACAGGTGTCAGCCACCACATAGGTGTCAGTTACCACACAGGTGTCAGTCACCACACAGGTTCCAGCCACCACACAAGTGTCAGTCATCACACAGGTGTCAGCCACCACATAGGTGTCAGTCACCAAACAGGTGTCAGTCACCACACAGGTTCCAGCCACCACACAGGTGTCAGCCACCACATAGGTGTCAGTCACCACACAGGTGTCAGTCACCACACAGGTTCCAGCCACCTCACAGGTGTCAGTCACCACACAGGAGCCTCGAAGCAAGTATTAAGACTGCCTCAGGTATACTTCCTTATTTACCAATACAGATAAGAACGCTTAAGTCACAATAATATAACTACCAGCAAGGACAAAACACAGCGCAAATACTATCACAAGTTAAAACAACTGGATTCGGTTAAAACAACTGGCTTCGGTTAAAACAACTGGCTTCGGTTAAAAATCGCAACAATGGTTTGGTGAAGTGTAAAAGGCGTACGAGGGAGAGGGCAGCTACCTGGCCTTGTATATGGCCCGCTATTACCCTCATCTGCATAATAACATTAACGCTCAGCCGAGAGGCAGAGTGGACCAGGCGTGCAATAGCTGCATGGCACTTAGGCTGATGTCTTTAATGTCAGAGTGGAGGGTAAGTGAGGGCTTCTCTGCTGCTGTTCCTGCTGCTGCTGTTCCTGCTACTGCTGTTCCTTACTACTACTGGTCCTGCTGCTGCTGTTCCTTACTACTACTGGTCCTGCTGCTGCTGCTACTGGTCCTCCTCCTCCTGCTACTACTGGTCCTGCTGCTGCTGTTACTACTACTGCTACTACTGGTCCTCCTGATGCTGCTGCTACTGGTCCTCCTGCTCCTGCTACTACTGGTCCTGCTGCTGCTGCTACTACTGCTACTACTGGTCCTGCTGCTGCTACTACTGGTCCTCCTCCTCCTGCTACTACTGGTCCTGCTGCTGTTGCTGATGTTCCTGCTGGTGGAAGACTACTACTAGGACTTAACAACAGGTAGATTCTTCTTCAAGCAACAGCCTGACCACCACGACAAAATCAGAGAAACAGGAAGAAAAAAATGCAGACGATGTCTACGGGGATTTTGCAAAGTCATGTAGCAAATATGAGCACGGAGCGATAACCTATAAAATGTGGCCAAAGGATATAAAAGTTAAACAAATGGAGATTAAATTTTATAACAAACAGATCGCAAAAAGTAATTGCAGCCAAGGGCAGGAAAAATGACACGTTGAATTTTATGAGCTTTCAGAATAAGAGATGGACTGGTGCTCTCTCGTCTAGAATATTATTGTGTGTTCACATTTTTTTTATTAACACATCGTCCGTTTCCCACCAAGGCAGGGTGACCCGACAAAGAAAAACTTTCATCATCATTCACTCCATCACTGTCTTGCCAGAGGCGTGCTTACACTACAGCTACAAAACTGCAACATTAACACCCCTCCTTCAGAGTGCTGGCCTGCCGGTTTCCCTGAAACCCTTCATAAATGTTACCTTGCCTACACTCCAACAGCACGTCAAGTCCTAAAAACCATTTGTCTCCATTCGCTCCTATCTAACACGCTCACGCACGCTTGCTGGAAGTCCAAGCCCTTCGCACACAAAATCTCCTTAACCCCCTCCCTCCAACTTTTTCTAGGCCGACCCCTACCCCGCCTTCCCTCCACTACAGATTTATACACTCTCGAAGTCATTCTATTTTGCTCCATCCTTTCTATATGTCCAAACCATCTCAACAACCCCTCCTCAGCTCTCTGGATAATAGTTTTGGTAATCCCACACCTCCTCCTAATCTCCAAACTACGGATTCTCTGCATTATATTCACACCACACATTGACCTCAGACACGACATCTCCACTGCCTCCAGCCTTCTCCTTGTTGCAACATTCACCACCCATGCTTCACACCCATACAAGAGTGTTGGTATAACTATACTCTCATACATTCCCCTCTTTGCTTTCATGGATAAAGTTCTCTGTCTCCACAAGCTTTTCAGTGCACCACTCACCTTTTTCCCCTCGTTAATTCTATGATTCACCTCATCCTTCATATACCCATCTGCTGACACATCCACTCCCAAATATCTGAACACATTCACCTCCTCCATACTCTCTCCCTCCAATCTGATATCCAATCTTCCATTATATATATTTTTTTGTTATCCTCATCACCTTACTCTTTCCTATATTCACTTTTAATTTCCTTCTTTTACACACCCTACCAAACTCATCCACCAACCTCTGCAACTTCTCCTCAGAATCCGTGGCTTCTCTTGCAGTGTTATTATTGCCTGTCTGTGATTGTATTGCACTATAATAACAGAGATCATCTACTATTGACAAGGATTTAATGAACCATCTAAAGTATTGTACTGGGATTGTCTCAAAGTATTGTGAATGTACTCTCTCTGGAGGGGACATGAGAAAGACATGATAATCTATACGTTAAAAAAAATAAAGATCAGGTCCACTATACCAGATTACTGGAGTGAAAGATACGGAAAGAAATGTAAAATAAACCATGTGAAAAGGAGGGGAGCCATGGGCACAATTAGAAAACACTGTGTCAACATTCGTGGTCCAAGACTCCATCGCTTTCCAACGGATATAAGTATTATGACTGGAAGAAAGAAAAGACTTTTTGAAGAGAACTGAGAAAGTTCCTCCAAGATGTGTTGTATCAGACAGACAGTAATGGCTATGTAGACCTACAGAATACGAGCAGCAATAGCTTCGTTGATCTAGCGGCTACAAAGGCAACCCTATCCTCAGACCGGGCTGAGAATGTAGAAAAACTCTGTAAACCGGCTAGACGTATGTCTGGTGATGAGAGTCTTGACAACAATAACAGTAGTAATAACTATGACAAATTATGAGTGATGTTAGTACAGTAATACCCGGGAGAAGATGGGCTTGTTTACAAGTCACACTCACAACACCTTGTTAAGAACTTACAAGCGAACCTCTTGAGAGAGGACGAGAAGGAACACAATGAAGATGAAGAGAAAGAGGACGACAAAGGAGGTGACGAGGTGAAAATAAAATGAAAATAAAGAAGATTAAGATACAAAGAAAGAAGGACAAGCAGCTTGATGTAGAGGACAATTACCAAACATCTGGACAGCTGCTACCATGTTACAGATATTCAGGCTCAGGAATATACAGGTGGTGCTGAACCACAGCTCTGTGTGACCCTGGTGGTTTAGCACTTAGTTTTGATTATAATAATAATGGTATATATATACAGTGCACATTACTCCAGAGAATAATTAGGAGAGTAGTGAAGCACCTGGGAGCGAGGCTTCAGCGGAGAAAACCAGAAGAGCTGCAGCAGTTGTGTGACAGTCACAGCAAAAATAATAAACTAGTGACATGGTTTCTGTCACAGACGGATTCACATACTGGAACACTCCACAGCAGGACTCGAACCTGCAAACTTGGCATCAGAGTAAACGGTACTTTATGCACACAGCCAGACTCCAGGTTCGAATCCTGCTGTGGACTGAAAGATAATGTTTGTAAATAATTTCGCCTGTTTGTAAATTGTTAAGCATATATATATATATATATATATATATATATATATATATATATATATATATATATATATACACACACACACACACACACGGGATAGACCGTAACCCCAAGACAAAGCTGTGCTGTGATCCAGAGACTATGAACTAACGAGGCAATGAGTGTGGAATAACAGGTATTATCAGTTATCAATAACACGGGTGGCTGAAGGTTGCATATACAAGCACTTACCCTCCACACTCCACCCTCCACTAGATATACCCTCCACCCCCCACTCCATATACCCTCCCTCCACCTCCGTCTCCTCACTGTTGATTATCGTGGGTCGCATCCAGGGCAAAAATTGCTATGCAAATGTGCTAAGAGATTTTGGTCATGGAAGACGTCGTACCCTGACTAACAGTGATAATCTGCAAGAAAACTATCAGCCTCTTGCAAGGACTATTCGACAACTACTACCACTACTACAGTAAGCACGACGACGACTACTACGGTTACCACAACTTCCGCAGGAACTACAACCACCACCACCACCGGTATTGTCACTGTTACTGCTACCAATACTACGACTGCTACCAATACTTCGACTGCTATCAATACTACGACTACTGCCATTATCACGAGTACTATCAATACTACGACTGCTACCAATACTACGACTACTACCAATACTACGACTACTACCAATATCACGAGTACTATCAATACTACGACTGCTACCAATACTTCGACTGCTATCAATACTACGACTACTACCAATATCACGAGTACTATCAATACTACGACTGCTACCAATACTACGACTGCTATCAATACTACGACTACTACCAATATCACGAGTACTATCAATACTACGACTGCTACCAATACTACGACTGCTACCAATACTACGACTGCTACCAATACTACGACTGCTATCAATACTATGACTACTACCGATATCACGAGTACTATCAATACTACGACTGCTACCAATACTACGACTACTACCAATATCACGAGTACTATCAATACTACGACTGCTACCACTATCACGAGTACTATCAATACTACGACTGCTACCAATACTACGACTGCTATCAATACTACGACTGCTACCAATACTACGACTGCTATCAATACTACGACTACTGCCATTATCACGAGTACTATCAATACTACGACTGCTACCAATACTACGACTGCTACCAATACTACGACTACTACCAATATCACGAGTACTATCAATACTACGACTGCTACCAATACTACGACTAATACCAATATCACGAGTACTATCAATACTACGACTGCTACCAATATCACGAGTACTATCAATACTACGACTGCTACCAATACTACGACTGCTACCAATACTACGACTATCAATACTACGACTGCTACCAATACTACGACTGCTATCAATACTACGACTACTGCCATTATCACGAGTACTATCAATACTATGACTGCTACCAATACTACGACTGCTATCAATACTACGACTACTACCAATATCACGAGTACTATCAATACTACGACTGCTACCAATACTATGACTGATATCAATACTACGACTACTACCAATATCACGAGTACTATCAATACTACGACTGCTACCAATACTACGACTACCACCAATACTATGACTGCTACTACCATTACTGTCAATACTACGACTACTACTATTACCACAAATACAATGACTGCTACTACTTCTACAGTCAATACTACGATTACTACTACTGCTACTACTACTACTACGACTACTAATACTACTAATAACACGACTAATACTAGTAATACCACTAATACTACGACTACTAGACTACTACTTCTAGTATTATAAACCATGAGTCAACAAGAAATATAGTGATACAGTTGTCAATTACAGGTATTTTATGTTTGTCAGTGAGGTCCACACCAATGTTTGAACAACTCCCGGGGTCACATTCTCAACACTAGTCATACATAATAATGCTGCACAAATGCGTAATATATTTGTATTTAAACATGTATATTACAAGCTAATTAAGTCACTGATCAATAAAAACTCAGTATTTTTAGTCTTAAATGAAAAACAGAGGCATGACTTTTTTCACTTATTTTTATTTTTTATTCACTTATTACTTTTGTTTAAATGATTTTGGATGTAATAAAAACTAGAATAAGTTAGCTAGAAAGTCATGAGCTAGGAGCAGCTAAGAAACGGATTATACAATAGCCTTTTACACTGCATGTACTGTATGGTGTTTGAATATATATTCTATAATCAACCAAAAATAATAAAATGGTTATAACTATGACCATAATTTTTAAAGGGGTGGACTGGT
The DNA here is from genome assembly GCA_009830355.1 of Cherax destructor. Taxonomy (NCBI): domain Eukaryota; kingdom Metazoa; phylum Arthropoda; class Malacostraca; order Decapoda; family Parastacidae; genus Cherax; species Cherax destructor. The sequence goes on from WNWK01000533.1 coordinate 82,040, forward strand.
AAGCCAGTGGAAGGCCTCGGTCAGATGACCAAAAGCTCCAGTGGTGGGTCATTATCTGACTAAGACCAGCGTCAGGAAACACCTGTCCTGTTTCCTGACAAAGATTACTTAACCTAACTTATGTTTATATCGAACTATTATGAAACAAAGCATATTATTATTATTATTAGTTATTATTATTATTATTATTATTGTTATTATTATTATTATTATTATTGTTATTATTATTATTATTATTGTTATTATTATTATTGTTATTATTATTATTATTATTGTTATTATTATTATTATTATTGTTATTATTATTATTATTATTGTTATTATTATTATTATTATTATTATTTTGTTATTATTATTATTATTATTATTATTATTGTTATTATTATTATTATTGTTATTATTGTTATTATTATTATTATTATTATTATTATTATTATTATTATTGTTATTATTGTTATTATTATTATTGTTATTATTATTATTATTATTATTATTATTATTATTGTTATTATTATTATTATTATTATTATTGTTATTATTATTATTATTATTATTATTATTGTTATTATTATTATTGTTATTATTATTATTATTGTTATTATTATTATTGTTATTATTATTATTATTGATTATTATTATTATTATTATTATTGTTATTATTATTATTATTATTATTATTATTATTATTATTATTATTGCCTGCTACGCTACAAGCTCTTACAAATGATCCATGCCACGTTCCTGTGATCAGTATCAAGTATGTTTTTTTGCTCTCTCTCCTCCCGAGGTTAAGCTTCTGTGATGACCTTCTGATCAACAAGGTTGTTGCTGCCAGCAAAGTTCATGCATGACACAGCCATCACAGCCTGCTTGATGGGATACCTCAGCTCCTTCCTGTGCCTTTTCCAACGTTACCTGAGCGGGTCGTGCACGAAGTTAATAGTTTCTTTCGGGTGTGGTGGAGGGTCATACAAGGACCTTGCAGGTGTGGGAAGAGTGGCCTGGACGTGGGAGACAATGTGTGGAAGGTGAGTGAGGGACGGCTGCCCACCACCACTATCACTACCACCATCACTACCACCACTACCACCACTACCACCACCACGACTACCACCACCACCACCACCACTACCACCACCCTGTGGAGGCCAGGGTCACCTTAGGCTGGGACAAGGTCGGCACCACAGGAGACAAGGAGATGGTAAGAATGGGGAGGCGGGAAGGGCAGATACAAGAGAGGAGAGAACGTACAGGGAAGGTCAAGGATAGTAGACAAAAAAGGTAAAAATGGACAGATAAGAAAAAAGAGAAAAGGCAGAAAATAGATCAAGACACGAAAAGTAAAAGGAAAATGGAGAAAGAACAAGAGTAAAGAGAAAAACGGAGAAAGTATAATTATTTTCACAAAAAAACTGAAAAGAAGAAAGTATTAGAAAGATGTAATTACAGTGGACCGGGCCGCGGGGGCGCTGACCCCCGGAATACCCTCCAGGTAGGTAGACAGTGGACGTCAGAGCAAGGGTAAAAATATAAAAAAAACATATAAATCTAATTTAGGGAGAGAATGAAAAGCAGGAACCAGGATAGAAGGATAAAGAAAGGATTAAGGAAAAAAAAGAGAGGAAGGGATATCAGATCTGGTATACAAGGATATACGTCACCCACCCAGCTACTCCTGTCCCAGCACCCCAGGTGGTTATGTCTTATAAGCGAGCAAAGACAGCAGAAGGTCGAGCACGGGTAAGCCAGGGGGTCACTCTCGCCGTGGCCAGCCATACAAACAACTGCTACCCAGATATGTGTCTCAGACACCGTGTTGCAACACCCGCCAGAGTGCCGGTACCAATGAACGACTCATCTCATGACAATGACTCGTCTCATGTATTTTTCCTGGCGAATAAACTAGCAATAACAAAGGGCAAAGGGTTAAGCCTGCCACAAGAGCAACCATCATACACCTCCTGGCCAGTGTCCAGAGCTGAGAAGCCGCCAGCATATAGTGAAGCCTAAGACCGTTGCATGGATGTGCCCATCACCTCGCAACAACTTCTACCTGTATTTAAATTATCCTCTTTGTGGAAGAAGATAAGCACCGTATCTTCTGGCATATAAGGCGCACTTTTTCCTCATAGTCTTGTAAAATCAGCCTGCGCCTTATATGCTCAAAATCAGGGTCAAGGGTATGTTTTGGGTTAGTCTTTTGCAGTTGTTTACTAACGTTACGTTACATCGTCTTATTCTCATATTATCGCGCGCCTTATATGCCGGAAAATACGGTAACAACAACCCGTAGCTTCGACCTAGGCTAACTGAACCAGCCATTCCAGCAAAGCCTTCAACACTTAAGCATCTGCAAGACTTACACCTAGAGTTTCTGAATTTAGTTTTTCGCTGAGACTTATCTTAGCACAATTCATTTGCAAGCTTTGCGCGAGTAATATTTCTTAAATATGAAGTTAATTTACGGATGTGTACCTTATCCAGGTGCTTTATCTAGGCTCTTCTCAAGAACCAAGCTCGGCTACCAGATTAAGTTTTGCATTACGTAAATTTTAGCAAGGTCAGGTTAGATTGTTTAGTTAGTGTTGATACAAAATATAAAGCTGGGTTAAGAAAATTTGATCGTTTTCTTGAGGCGTTTATTCTTCAGGTGATTCCTCGCAAATGTGGCATTTAGATCATGTTCTAAATGCCATTATGTACAACATATGTACATTAGATCCCTCTAATGTACATAAGAATGATCACGAAACACGAACAAATAAAAGCTCTAACACAGCTTGCAACAACAGATTGATTTTAATGATAAGGTAAACATCCGTAAATTAACTTCATATTTAAAAAATATTACTCAAGCAAAGCTTGGAAATAAATTGTGCTAAGATAAGTCTCAGAGAAAAACTAAATTCAGAAACTGTAGGTGTAAGTGTTGCAGATGTTTAAGTGTAATAGAGAGATAGAGGGATCAGCGGGTGACGGCCAAGGCTGATTCAAAGACCAGGGAAGGAAGGAGATGAGGAAGATAGAGAGGGTAAACCCGGCGGGGAGCAACTGACAAATGATCCTCCAGCTTAGTCTGATAACAACACATAGTTCGCCCGGTATGTGTCTGTATTCACCTATTTTTTAGTTACAAGGGTCGAGTCTCCACTCCGGGGGCCCTGCCTCTTAACCGGGTGTTGCCTGGCTCCCTCCCTCCTAGCCTCGTACGCCATATAACACCTCTTATTAAAGGTACGTATTAATTAAACCTGCTGCCACCATCCTCTACCTCTCTAGTCTTCTGTGTTGTATGGATAAAGCCACTGGTTGGCGTAACATAAACAGAGAAAAGATACCCAGATGTTGTACATGTGTCTAATTCATTACCACTTCCTTATGCAGGTCATTCAGCTTCCTGACATCCCTGAGATTGAAGAAATGCTTCCTGACATCCCTGAGATTGAAGAAATGCTTCCTGACATCTCTAAGATTGAAGAAATGCTTCCTGACATCTCTGAGATTGAAGAAATGCTTCCTGACATCTCTGAGATTGAAGAAATGCTTCCTGACATCCCTGAGATTGAAAAAATGCTTCCTGACATCTCTGAGATTGAAGAAATGCTTCCTGACATCTCTGAGATTGAAGAAATGCTTCCTGACATCCCTGAGATTGAAAAAATGCTTCCTGACATTTCTGAGATTGAAGAAATGCTTCCTGACATCTCTGAGATTGAAGAAATGCTTCCTGACATCCCTGAGATTGAAAAAATGCTTCCTGACATCTCTGAGATTGAATAAATGCTTCCTGACATCCTTGAGATTGAAGAAATGCTTCCTGACATCTCTGAGATTGAAGAAATGCTTCCTGAAATCCCTGAGATTGAAGAAATGCTTCCTGACATCTCTGAGATTGAAGAAATGCTTCCTGACATCCCTGAGATTGAAAAAATGCTTCCTGACATCTCTGAGATTGAAGAAATGCTTCCTGACATCTCTGAGATTGAAGAAATGCTTCCTGACATCCCTGAGATTGAAAAAATGCTTCCTGACATCTCTGAGATTGAAGAAATGCTTCCTGACATCCCTGAGATTGAAAAAATGCTTCCTGACATCTCTGAGATTGAAAAATACTTCCTGACATCCCTGAGATTCATCTGTGTCTTCAACATTTAGCTGTCCCCTCGTTCTCCTCGTGTACTCGTTGTCTGTTTCTAACAGTCTATCCTTGCCCTCCCTGTCAGGTGTTCACTGTTTCTAACAGTCTATCCTTGCCCTCCCTGTCAGGTCTTCACTGTTTCTAACAGTCTATCCTTGCCCTCCCTGTCAGGTCTTCACTGTTTCTAACAGTCTATCCTTGCCCTCCCTGTCAGGTCTTCACTGTTTCTAACAGTCTTCCTCTAGCCCCTCCCCTGTCAGGTCTTCACTGTTTCTAACAGTCTATCCTTGCCCTCCCTGTCAGGTCTTCACTGTTTCTAACAGTCTATCCTTGCCCTCCCTGTCAGGTCTTCACTTTATTTTGCACGTCATTATCATGTCTCTTCTGATTTTTTTTATTCTACAAAGTCGTGTGATTCAATTCCTTTATTCTCTCCTTAGTTAATTCCCTTAATTCTGGGGCTAGTCTCTGTGTAAACCTCTGAACCTTCTCCAGTTTCTTGTCATGCTGGTGCTACACACTCCAAGATGGGGCTGACATACATATTGACCATGAATGATTTTAATGGGATTCCTTAAAGCCAGTCTTAGATTCGCCAAATGTACATTCACTGCAGAGGTTATTCAGTAGATGTGCGCCTCAGGTGATATCCTCGGTGATATGGCTATCCCTGGGTCCTTCTTGAGACAAGCGTGCAACCTCTTATCCCAGTCTGTACTCTGTTTCCTGTCTTATCTCCCCTTCCCCAATTTTAAGCCTTGCATTTGCTGGGTTTGCCGTCTGTTATATCAAACTGGATATCAACACACTGCAGGTGTCTCCAATTTTGTTAAATCTTTGAGTTGCATGACGCAGTGTCTATGATCCAGGAGTTACCATTGCTGTTATTATCACGGCCGGGTCGTGGGCTGGTCTGCCCGGTACTGCCTCATCATGGCTAAGTCGTGGGTTGGTCTGCCTGGTATTAGCTCATCACAGCCAGGTCGTGGGCTAGTCTACCTGGTATTAGGTCATCACGGGTCGTGGGCTGGTCTACCTGGTAAAAGCTCATCACAGCCGGATCGTGGGTGGGCCTCACCGCTACATGGGTTCAGGAGACCCACTCCGGCGGGGGTCTCCCACTCACACGCATTGTCTTGTTTAAAAACATACATTGTATTTTAAACTACCTCACAGACCTTGGTCACCAGACCAACTGAGACAATCAGCAGCCTGACTGGACAAAGAGCGATTAGTGGGCGGAGGACCGAGCCTCCACCAATTATTGTGTTTATTTTGCCACCGAAGTTTCTAGTTTATTGTGCACTCCATATCCATCCTGTGCACTGTGCCGCAAGATCATATGGATACACATAAGGCCTAGGAACTAGATCCCAAAAGGGTTAACAGCAGTACATCTGAATTTAAATCTACACTTCTTATCTTCTGCAAGCAAATTTAGGACATCTGTTTAATATCTCTGGTATCTTGTTTAAATTAATAAGATATCTTGACATAAGATATACGTTATAATGCTGTCTATCTCTATATTCCTCGGTAAGTGTACAATTAAGCACACAGTGTTCAAGACAAGTGACCATAAGGCTGACCACATACTTTGCATTTGGTTTGATCGTCATCTGTGTGTCTGCCAAACTGCCAGAAGTACTTGTAACCAAGCCTAAACCTCACTATTACAACATCAGTCAGTCTGTTCACACTGCAAGTTGCTCCATAAACATACTTATCTACGTTCATGTTATCTTAGCGAGTGATAGATCTACTCAGACTTCTAATTGCGTTAGTGTGATATTTAGTTACAGTGTTTACTTCTCTCTTAATAGTATTTCTAAAGCTCGACACAGACATACCAAAGTTATATAGCACATTTTCGTGGTTTCTTTGGCGGCGTTATTAACTTTGTTATGAAGGAGTAATTCAGTGTGTGTGATGGAATCCATAATGTTGAATGGGATTAAGAGATCTGTAAAGTATAGAGCGAGGATGTGGCAGACTTCTACTGCTGTGGCACTACTGGTGGCGACTGCGTCACAGTCTACTACAGTTCTTGGTTCACAATGGAACCGGTTCAGCCAGTGTAGCCCCCGGCGACCGTCTTGCATTCATTACCCACCTCACACCAACTTACACCCTCCTCACACCTACTTACACCCGACTCACACCCACTCAAACCCACCTCACGCCAACTTGCACCCACCTCACATCCACTTACACCCACTTACACCCACCTACACTCACCGGCTGTCCCTAATTAGAAGTTACTTGTTTTCCTAGTTAAGTCTGGTCCTCCTCTTCAAGATGTTTGTGTGGTCCTCGAGTGTGGCAGATGAGGAGAACAACACTGAACTCAAGACGACCTCCCTGGGCCCCAAGCCTCACCCCTCAAGCACTCCACTTTTTACACCTCAACATCCTGGTTGACTCCACTCACAACTTCATTTAGAAGCAGTCAACAGTTAGATAGGTGCAGTCACCTAAGAGACTGACTGATCAGAGACCAAGCCGCGATTTGAGGACGGAGGATCGAGCCTATAACAGTCTTTGCGTTTCTCTGGTGATACCAGCCTCCACCAGTCCATTTGTTGGTTGAAGTCGAGCACTGCCGATGCATAATGAGTCGTCTCTGGTTTTACTGGGGTATTATATAACAACTACCATCCAATAAGGAAAAAAATAGTTATAATCATAACCATAATTTTTAAAGGGGGTTGGATTGGTAAGCCAGCGGAAGGCCTCGGTCAGATGACCCAAGTCTCTCGGCCTTGGCTGAGGGATTATCTTATCTTCTGTATATAGTTCTACTGTCTTCACATTATGTCCTTGAATTTGTACTGATAAAGCCACTGGATGACGAAACGTCTACAGTAAAGATACTCAGGTGTTGCACATGTGTCTAATTCTTCATATTGTCGGTATTGTAGACCATACATGCACGAGAATACAGTAGCACTGTTGTAACACACCATAGGATACCACTGTTGTAACACCAGAGGATAGCACTGTTGTAACACCAGAGGATAGCACTGTTGTAACACCAGAGGATAGCACTGTTGTAACACACCAGAGAATAGCACTGTTGTAACACACCAGAGGACAGCACTGTTGTAACACACCAGAGGATAGCACTGTTGCAACACACCAGAGAATAGCACTGTTGTAACACACCAGAGGATAGCACTGTTGCAACACACCAGAGAATAGCACTGTTGTAACACACCAGAGGACAGCACTGTTGTAACACACCAGAGGATAGCACTGTTGCAACACACCAGAGAATAGCACTGTTGTAACACACCAGAGGACAGCACTGTTGTAACACACCAGAGGATAGCACTGTTGCAACACACCAGAGAATAGCACTGTTGTAACACACCAGAGGACAGCACTGTTGTAACACACCAGAGGATAACACTGTTGTAACATAAGAGGATAGCACTGTTGTAACACACCAGAGTATAGCACTGTTGTAACATAAGAGGATAGCACTGTTGTAACGCACCAGAGGATAGCACTGTTGTAACACCAGAGGATAGCATTGTTGTAACAGACCAAGGATAAGCACGTTGTAACAGACCAGAGGATAGCACTGTGTAACAGACCAGAGAATAGCACTGATGTAACAACCAAGAATAGCACTGTTGTAACAAACCTGAGGATAGCACTGTTGTAACAGACCTGAGGATAGCACTGTTGTAACACACCAGAGATAGCACTGTTGTAACACCAGAGGATAGCACTGTTGTAACAGACCAGAGGATAGCACTGTTGTAACAGACCAGAGGATAGCACTGTTGTAACAGACCAGAGGATAGCACTGTTGTAACACACCAGAGAATAGCACTGTTGTAACACACCAGAGGATAGCACTGTTGTAACACACCAGAGGATAGCACTGTTGTAACACACCAGAGGATAGCACTGTTGTAACACACCAGAGGATAGCACTGTTGTAACACACCAGAGGATAGCACTGTTGTAACACACCAGAGAATAGCACTGTTGTAACACACCAGAGGATAGCACTGTTGTAACACACCAGAGGATAACACTGTTGTAACAGACCAGAGGATAGCACTGTTGTAACACACCAGAGGATAGCACTGTTGTAACACACCAGAGGATAGCACTGTTGTAACAGACCAGAGGATAGCACTGTTGTAACACACCAGAGGATAGCACTGTTGTAACAGACCAAAGGATAGCACAGTTGTAACAGACCAGAAGGATAGCACTGATGTAACAGACCAGAGGATAGCACTGTTGTAACAGACCAGAGCTGTTGTACACCAGAGGATAGCACTGTGTAACAACAGAGGATAGCACTGTTGTAACAGACCAGAGGATAGCACTGTTGTAACACACCAGAGGATAGCACTGTTGTAACACACCAGAGGATAGCACTGTTGTAACAGACCAGAGGATAGCACTGTTGTAACAGACCAGAGGATAGCACTGTTGTAACAGACCAGAGGATAGCACTGTTGTAACAGACCAGAGGATAGCACTGTTGTAACAGACCAGAGGATAGCACTGTTGTAGCAGACCAGAGGATAACACTGTTGTAACAGACCAGAATATAACACCGCTGTAACAGACGAGAACTCAGCACCACTGTATAACAGACCAACACACAGCACCACTACAACAGACAAGAGGATAACACCGTTGTAACAGATCAAAACACAGCACCGTTGTAACAGACCAACACCGCTAATAACGTCATTAGGAAGTCGAGGTAACGCTAACCCATTCCAATCAACGCCCTTACTGCCTCCTCCTTAAGGCATTTTATCCAATTTTCCATTACACACCAGAGAAAAACCCCGAAAAAAAAAAAAAAAAAAAAACAATAATAATTATTAGCGGTGAGCCCCCGAGGCGTGTGACCAGAACTGGTTTGAGGTAATGATTTGAGTGGTCGTGTATCCCCCCAGTCTGACCCTACGACCGGTACTCCAATCTGACCCTACAACCAGTACTCCAGTCTGACCCTACGACCGGTACTCCAGTCTGACCCTACGACCGGTACTCCAGTCTGACCCTACAACCGGTACTCCAGTCTGACCCTACGACCGGTACTCCAGTCTGACCCTACGACCGGTACTCCAGTCTGACCCTACAACCGGTACTCCAGTCTGACCCTACGACCGGTACTCCAGTCTGACCCTACGACCGGTACTCCAGTCTGACCCTACGACCGGTACTCCAGTCTGACCCTACAACCGGTACTCCAGTCTGACCCTACGACCGGTACTCCAGTCTGACCCTACGACCGGTACTCCAGTCTGACCCTACGACCGGTACTCCAGTCTGACCCTACGACCGGTACTCCAGTCTGACCCTACGACCGGTACTCCAGTTGACCCTACGACCGGTACTCCAGTCTGACCCTACGACCGGTACTCCAGTCTGACCGTGCGACCGGTACTCCAGTTTGACCCTACAACCGGTACTCCAGTCTGACTCTACGACCGGTACCTCCAGTCTGACCCTACGACCGAAGCCATCAGTCTGACCTTATAACCGGCACCACCAGTCTGCTATAGCACTGATACTAACGGTCTGATCATACGACCGGTACCACCAGTCTGATCATACAACCGGTACTACCAGTCTGACACTACTACCGGGGGCGTCAGTCACGAAATCTCTCAATAACGTACTACCAGTTGACCTCTCGGGGTTTCAAATCAATAAGAATAACCACTCTCAGTATTCAAAGTAAAAAATATTCTAAGCATTCGGTAAGTAGAATTCAAAACTTCGACAGGCCAAAATGAAGGCGATTCTCCCTTTGAGCCGACTCCGCCTTTATAAACAACGAAAAGGCACAATAGTGCGACTTTGTAAATGGTTCAAGTCGAACCGAACCTTCGTCTTAAGTTCCTCTCCCATGTGCGGGTTATTTGTATATCCGCCTTTATACCTTTGATGAGTACCCAGAGTTTTCTATTCCCGAAGCAAGGCCGGCCTTGGGCCAGGCTCGTCTGGTGTTTGGTTTGTTGAAAGTTGAAGCCGGTCAGAAGAGGCATTCTTTAGTTAGTTCTCAGAGACCAACACTTCCCAGTTTATTAACTACAAGTTTGTTTTAACTGGCAAAGTTGCATCTATACGGCTTAAACTTAAATCAACACCAACAAGCTTATTTACTGGGTAAAACTGATAATAGGCTGAGCAAATATTTTTGTTAGTGGGTTTGGGTTTGAGGACTAGCCTAGTATGGGCCAGTAGGCCTGCTGCAGTGTTCCTCCTTTCTTATGTTCTTATGAACCATTCCATCTACAAGACGCATCAGATATTAAAGACTAAAGTTGTTAAAAAAAAATATTTCACCATTTTTTAAACTGAATTGGCAAACTTTCACCAACACACCGGTGCTGAAGGTTTGAAGTCGATCTGAAGAGCATTCTCAAATTATCGCACGAGTGGGACTTTCACTTGAGTTAGTAGGGTTACCAAAGCCTGTTCCTTGAGTAACAATAACAATGGGTTGGGCGAATACTTTCTGGTGGGTTTGGGTTTGATAAACATATGCCAGTAGGCTTGCTACAGTGTTCGTTCTTATGTTCTTATGTTAAACCCAAACCAGGACCAGAGTGCGTCTACACATATTAATAACCAGGACCAGAGTGCGTCTACACATGTTAATAACCAGGACCAAAGTGCGTCTACACATATTAATAACCAGGACAAGAGTGCGTCTACACATGTTAATAACCAGGACCAAAGTGCGTCTACACATGTTAATAACCAGGACCAGAGTGCGTCTACACATGTTAATAACCAAGACCAGAGTGCGTCTACACATGTTAATAACCAGGACCAAAGTGCGTCTACACATGTTAATAACCAGGACCAGAGTGCGTCTACACATGTTAATAACCAGGACCAGAGTGCGTCTACACATGTTAATAACCAGGACCAAAGTGCGTCTACACATGTTAATAACCAAGACTAGAGTGCGTCTACACATGTTAATAACCAGGACCAGTGCGTCTACACATGTTAATAACCAGGACCAGTGCGTCTACACATGTTAATAACAGTTGATGAACGTGTCCTTGGTTACGGTAGGGCAGCGATGAACATCTGAAACAGTTTGGATGAGCGATCGTCAAGTAATTTTTTTATTTTATTAACACATCGGCCGATTCCCACCAAGGCAGGGTGGCCCGAAAAAGAAAAACTTTCATCATCATTCACTCCATCACTGTCTTGCCAGAAGGGTGCTTTACACTACAGTTATAAAACTGCAACATTAACACCCCTCCTTCAGAGTGCCGGCACTGTACTTCCCATCTCCAGAACTCAAGTCCGGCCTGCCGGTTCCTATCCTTCATCGTCAAAACTGAACAAAATTAAACAAAATGCAGTAATGGGATCCATTGATAGTTTCGCCACACGTGCCTTTATCAAGTCACAAACAGATGTACCTGGGTGAAGAGTACATGTGTATAAATATAGGGTGGAGAGTCAGGTGGAAAATGTTGGATATGTTGGATACAACCGCTTCAGTGTACCTGCCCTTCTAGGATACCAGAATAGTCATGTGGGAGGTAGAGGAGGCGGAGGAGCCAGATAAGGTGTTAATGGAAGCAAAGTTGCCAGCTTCATCAGCAGGTATGACAGGAGTCAGGGAGGTCACACTCGCCCTCACAAACACAACACTTCCTTTATCAGTAGGGATGACAGGAGTCAGAGAGGTCACACTCGCCCTCACAAACACAACACTGCCTTTATCAGTAGGTATGACAGGAGTCAGGGAGGTCACACTCGCCCTCACAAACACAACACTTCCTTTATCAGTAGGTATGACAGGAGTCAGGGAGGTCACACTCGCCCTCACAAACACAACACTGCCTTTATCAGTAGGTATGACAGGAGTCAGGAGGTCACACTGCCCTCACAAACACAACACTCCTTTATCAGTAGGTATGACAGGAGTCAGGAGGTCACACTCGCCCTCACAAACACAACACTGCCTTTATCAGTAGGTATGACAGGAGTCAGGAGGTCACACTGCCCTCACAAACACAACACTTGCCTTTATCAGTAGGTATGACAGGAGTCAGGGAGGTCACACTCGCCCTCACAAACACAACACTGCCTGAGTGGCTACATTTATCTTCATAAAAACTTGAAATAGTCAACAAAGAAGATTTATTAGCACCTTCAACGGGAATAACAAGAGGCCAAAGTTGTAAAATAAGTAAAAAGTGGCGGCACATGGGATACTGGAACACTTTTCTTCTTAGAGTAGTGGAACAGTGGAAAAAATAAGAGTGGTTAACGCACTGACCTATGAGTTTTAAGACTCACTTGCCCAGGGTTCAAGCCTCACCCGTTCCCTGGTCTGAAGCAATAAGTGTTAAAATAAATGAAACTTAGAAAGATATATGATGAAATAAAGGCTACAGAGGAGACAAGTACAGCTGTGCTGCTCTAACTACAAATAGGTAATTACACAACGCACCTCATAAATTACCTTGAGGTCGTAGTAAAACAATTACTATAGTTATTAGTGAGTGTGTTGAAGACTAGTTATTATTATACGGCTCGACCAACTTAACACAGTGACTCTCGCATGCTACGACCAAATTAACACAGTGACCCTCGCATGCTACGACCAACTTAACACAGTGACTCTCGCATGCTACGAATACTGACGTCAACAACGTGGCCAGACGAGCCTGGCCTATGGACGGGCTACGGGAGTAGAAAGACTCTCAAAACTCATCAAAGGTAGCACTACAAAGACACAGTAGACTGAGATGTAGTTTAGCTCAAAAAGAGCGAAAAGTTGTCCAAATAACTGCTTGCTCTGGCATCTAGTGGGCAGTGCTGCCTGACACCCAGAAAAGAGGCTTCACAACTCACAACACTCGTACCTTTATATACAAGTTTATATTGAGATGTACGTACATGCTCTCTCTCGCTCTATCAATAAACTCACCCTTGGTGCCCTCAGCCCCTCCAGCCGGACCTTAGCCCCTCCAGCCGGTCCTCAGCCCCTCCAGCCGGTCCTTAGGCACCTCCAACCGACCCTCAGCCCCTCTAGCCGGTCCTTAGCCCCTCCAGCCGGTCCTTAGGCACCTCCAGCCGACCCTCAGCCCCTCTAGCCGGTCCTTAGCCCCTCTAGCCGGCCCTCAGCCCCTCTAGCCGGTCCTTAGCCCCTCCAGCCGGTCCTCAGCCCCTCTAGCCGGTCCTTAGCCCCTCCAGCCGGTCCTCAGCCCCTCCAGCCGGTCCTTAGGCACCTCCAACCGACCCTCAGCCCCCTCCAGCCGGCCCTCAGCCCCTCCAGCCGGTCCTCAGCCCCTCCAGCCGGTCCTTAGGCACCTCCAGCCGACCCTCAGTCCCCTCCAGCCGGCCCTCAGCCCCTCTAGCGGGTCCTTAGCCCTTCCAGCCGGTCCTTAGGCACCTCCAGCCGACCCTCAAACCCCCTCCAGCCGGTCCTTAGCCCCTCCAGCCGGTCCTTAGCCCCTCCAGCCGGTCCTTAGCCACCTCCAGCCGACCCTCAGCCCCCTCCAGCCGGTCCTCAGTCCCCTCCAGCCGGTCCTCAGTCCCCTCCAGCCGGTCCTCAGCCCCCTCCAGCCGGCCCTCAACTCCCCATTCCCACTCCACTTCTTCAGCTAAGACAAGGTTAAGAAAAGTGAAGGTTAAGATGGTAATGGTGATAACATGATTTTGATGACTGACATAACCTGGTGATGATGATGATATGATTTTGATGATGACTGACATAACCTGGTGATGATAATGTTGTTCCAGGTGGCAGGAGTCTTTCACTTTAACAGATAAATAAGGTCAATCACAGACACTAAGGTCGTCACCACACCAACAAGATCGTCACCACACCAAAGTCGTCACCACTACAAGGTCGTCACCACACCAAGGTCGTCCCATTACAAGGTCGTCCCCACACCAAGGTCGTCCCCACCACAAGGTCGTCACCACACCAAGGCTGTCACCACACCAAGGTCGTCCCCACTACAAGGTTGTCCCCACACCAATAAGGTCACCACACCAAGGTCGTCCCCACACCAAGGTCGTCACCACACCAAGGTCGTCCCCACATCAACAAGGTCGTCACCACATCAAGGTCACCATCATGCCTAGGTCGTCACCACATCAAGGTCACCATCATGCCTAGGTCGTCACCACATCAAGGTCACCATCATGCCTAGGTCGTCACCACATCAGCAAGGTCACCACACCAGGAAGGTCGTCAACACCAGCGCCTCCACCAGGATAACGGGAAGGGGCGACCACTGTCCTCTCTCACAATGTCTTCTTCGCCTTTCTTGCAAATATAAATTTCACGCAATCAAGCGTAACAAACTTGTAATATTGTTAGCAGTGACTCTGGTAAACTTGCAATATTGTTAGCAGTGACTCTGGTAAACTTGCAATATTGTTAGCAGTGACTCTGGTAAACTTGCAATATTGTTAGCAGTGACTCTGGTAAACTTGCAATATTGTTAGCAGTGACTCTGGTAAACTTGCAATATTGTTAGCAGTGACTCTGGTAAACTTGCAATATTGTTAGCAGTGACTCTGGTAAACTTGCAATATTGTTAGCAGTGACTCTAGTAAACTTGTAATATTGTTAGCAGTGACTCTGGTAAACTTGTAATATTGTTAGCAGTGACTCTGGTAAACTTGTAATATTGTTAGCAGTGACTCTAGTAAACTTGTAATATTGTTAGCAGTGACTCTGGTAAACTTGTAATATTGTTAGCAGTGACTCTGGTAAACTTGTAATATTGTTAGCAGTGACTCTGGTAAACTTGTAATATTGTTAGCAGTGACTCTGGTAAACTTGTAATATTGTTAGCAGTGACTCTGGTAAACTTGTAATATTGTTAGCAGTGACTCTGGTACACTTGAAATATTGTTAGCAGTGACTCTGGTAAACTTGTAATATTGTTAGCAGTGACTCTGGTACACTTGAAATATTGTTAGCAGTGACTCTGGTAAACTTGTAATATTGTTAGCAGTGACTCTGGTACACTTGTAATATTGTTAGCAGTGACTCTGGTAAACTTGAATATTGTTAGCAGTGACTCTGGTAACTTGTAATATTGTTAGCAGTGACTCTGGTACACTTGAATATTGTTAGCAGTGACTCTGGTAACTTGTAATATTGTTAGCAGTGACTCTGGTAACAACTTGTAATATTGTTAGCAGTGACTCTGGTACACTTGTAATATTGTTAGCAGTGACTCTGGTACACTTGTAATATTGTTAGCAGTGACTCTGGTACACTTAAATATTGTTAGCAGTGACTCTGGTACACTTGAAATATTGTTAGCAGTGACTCTGGTAAACTTGTAATATTGTTAGCAGTGACTCTGGTACACTTGTAATATTGTTAGCAGTGACTCTGGTACACTTGTAATATTGTTAGCAGTGACTCTGGTACACTTGTAATATTGTTAGCAGTGACTCTGGTACACTTGTAATATTGTTAGCAGTGACTCTGGTACACTTGTAATATTGTTAGCAGTGACTCTGGTACACTTGTAATATTGTTAGCAGTGACTCTGGTACACTTGTAATATTGTTAGCAGTGACTCTGGTACACTTGTAATTTGTTAGCAGTGACTCTAGTACACTTGTAATATTGTTAGCAGTGACTCTAGTAAACTTGTAATATTGTTAGCAGTGACTCTGGTACACTTGTAATATTGTTAGAAGTGACTCTGGTAAACTTGTAATATTGTTAGCAGTGACTCTAGTACACTTGTAATATTGTTAGCAGTGACTCTAGTAAACTTGTAATATTGTTAGCAGTGACTCTGAGAAACTTGTAATTTGTTAGCAGTGACTCTAGTACACTTGTAATATTGTTAGCAGTGACTCTAGTAAACTTGTAATATTGTTAGCAGTGACTCTGGTAAACTTGTAATATTGTTAGCAGTGACTCTTGTAAACTTGTAATATTGTTAGCAGTGACTCTAGTAAACTTGTAATATTGTTAGCAGTGACTCTGGTAAACTTGTAATATTGTTAACAGTGACTCTAGTAAACTTGTAATATTGTTAGCAGTGACTCAGGTAAAACTCTTTAACTTAACTTTCGAGAGCAACCAACGTAGCATAAAATCGAACAGCATGTACCTAAGCTGGTGAAGGGCTCTTCATCCAAGGAATTGGAGCCCCCCCCCCTTTCATGAATCAAAGATGACTACTGTGCCTTCCATTTCTCCAAGCTCTCTTACACACCTCTACGGATTTACCGCTTCACCCGCAATAATAATAATAATAATAAAATTAATAATATAGCAAAAGTCATTCCAGCTGCTGCAGCGTCACCAGGTGGTGGTGCTGCTGTTGCAGCGTCACCAGGTGGTCCTGATGTTGCAGCGTCACCAGGTGGTGGTGCTGCTTTTGCAACGTCACCAGGTGGTGGTGCTGCTGTTGCAGCGTCACCAGGTGGTCCTGATGTTGCAGCGTCACCACGTGGTGGTGCTGCTGTTGCAGCGTCACCAGGTGGTGGTGCTGCTGTTGCAGCGTCACCAGGTGGTCCTGATGTTGCAGCGTCACCAGGTGGTGGTGCTGCTGTTGCAGCGTCACCAGGTGGTCCTGATGTTGCAGCGTCACCAGGTGGTGGTGCTGCTGTTGCAGCGTCACCAGGTGGTCCTGATGTTGCAGCGTCACCAGGTGGTGGTGCTGCTGTTGCAGCGTCACCAGGTGGTGCTGCTGTTGCAGCGTCACCAGGTGGTGCTGCTGTTGCAGCGTCACCCAAGATGCCGATGACCTTTCTAAAGGAGAAGAACTGACAGGAAAAAAAGTAGAAAAATGTCTCAGAATCCAGGGATGACTTGTAACCCTCACACTGCCTCACACTGCATCAACTCAACACACTGCCTCACACTGCATCAACCCAACACACTGCCTCACACAGCATCAACCCAACACACTGCCTCACACTGCATCAACCCAACACACTGCCTCACACAGCATCAACCCAACACACTGCCTCACACAGCATCAACCCAACACACTGCCTCACACTGCATCAACTGAACACACTGCCTCACACAGCATCAACCCAACACACTGCCTCACACAGCATCAACCCAACACACTGCCTCACACAGCATCAACCCAACACACTGCCTCACACAGCATCAACCCAACACACTGCCTCACACAGCATCAACCCAACACACTGCCTCACACTGCATCAACCCAACACACTGCCTCACACAGCATCAACTCAACACACTTCATCAACCCAACACACTGCCTCACACAGCATCAACCCAACACACTGCCTCACACTGCATCAACCCAACACACTGCCTCACACAGCATCAACTCAACACACTGCCTCACACAGCATCAACTCAACACACTGCCTCACACTGCATCAACCCAACACACTGCCTCACACAGCATCAACTCAACACACTGCCTCACACAGCATCAACTCAACACACTGCTTCACACAGCATCAACCCAACACACTGCCTCACACTGCATCACCTCAACACACTGCCTCACACAGCATCAACCCAACACACTGCCTCACACAGCATCAACCCAACACACTGCCTCACACTGCATCAACCCAACACACTGCCTCACACAGCATCAACTCAACACACTGCCTCACACTGCATCAACTCAATACACTGCCTCACACAGCATCAACCCAACACACTGCCTCACACTGCATCAACCAAACACACTGCCTCACACAGTATCAACCCAACACACTGCATCAACCAAACACACTGCCTCACACGGCATCAACCCAACACACTGCCTCACACTGCATCAACCCAACACACTGCCTCACACTGCATCAACCCAACACACTGCCTCACACAACATCAACCCAACACACTGCCTCAAACTGCATCAACCCAACACACTGCCTCACACTGCATCAACTCAACACACTGTCTCACACTGCATCAACCATACACACTGCCTCACACAGCATCAACCCAACACACTGCCTCACACAGCATCAACTCAACACACTGCCTCACACTGCATCAACTCAACACACTGCCTCACACAGCATCAACTCAACACACTGCCTCACACAGCATCAACCCAACACACTGCCTCACACAGCATCAACTCAACACACTGCATCAACCCAACACACTGCCTCACACAGCATCAACCCAACACACTGCCTCACACTGCATCAACCCAACACACTGCCTCACAAAGCATCAACTCAACACACTGCATCAACCCAACACACTGCCTCACACTGCATCAACCCAACACACTGCCTCACACTGCATCAACCCAACACACTGCCTCACACTGCATCAACCCAACACACTGCCTCACACTGCATCAACTCAACACACTGCCTCACACAGTATCAACCCAACACACTGCATCAACTCAACACACTGCCTCACACAGCATCAACTCAACACACTGCATCAACCCAACACACTGCTTCACACAGTATCAACCCAACACAGCATCAACCCAACACACTGCCTCACACTGCATCAACCCAACACACTGCATCAACCCAACACACTGCCTCACACTGCATCAACCCAACACACTGCCTCACACTGCATCAACCCAACACACTGCCTCACACTGCATCAACCCAACACACTGCATCAACCCAACACACTGCCTCACACTGCATCAACCCAACACACAGCATCAACTCAACACACTGCCTCACACAGCATCAACCCAACACACTGCCTCACACAGCATCAACTCAATACACTGCCTCACACAGCATCAACTCAACACACTGCCTCACACAGCATCAACCCAACACACTGCCTCACACAGCATCAACCCAACACACTGCCTCACACAGCATCAACCCAACACACTGCCTCACACAGCATCAACTCAATACACTGCCTCACACAGCATCAACCCAACACACTGCTCACACTGCATCAACTCAACACACTGCCTCACACAGTATCACCCAACACACTGCATCAACTCAACACACTGCCTCACACAGCATCAACTCAACACACTGCATCAACCCAACACACTGCTTCACACAGTATCAACCCAACACAGCATCAACCCAACACACTGCCTCACAGCATCAACCCAACACATTGTATCAACTCAACACACTGCCTCACACAGCATCAACACACTGCCTCACACTGCATCAACCCAACACATTGTATCAACTCAACACACTGCCTCACACTGCATCAACCCAACACATTGTATCAACTCAACACACTGCCTCACACAGCATCAACCCACACACTGCCTCACACAGCATCAACTCAACACACTGCCTCACACAGCATCAACTCAACACACTGCCTCACACAGCATCAACTCAACACACTGCCTCACACAGCATCAACTCAACACACTGCCTCACACAGCATCAACTCAACACACTGCCTCACACAGCATCAACTCAACACACTGCCTCACACAGCATCAACTCAACACACTGCCTCACACAGCATCAACTCAACACACTGCCTCACAGCATCAACTCAACACACTGCCTCACACAGCATCAACCCAACACATTGTATCAACTCAACACACTGCCTCACACAGCATCAACCCAACACACTGCATCAACCAACACGCTTCACATCAATCCACACTGCCTACACAGCATCAACTCAACACACTGCCTCACACAGCATCAACTCCAACACACGCATCAACTCAACACACTGCCTCACACAGCATCAACTCAACACACTGCCTCACACAGCATCAACTCAACACACTGTGGGAACTAAAGCTAGCCATATTTCTTTGTTAAGATCCATCACACAGCGTGGATTGTATACATGAAGTAATGACATTTTGTTATTGTTGTTGTATTTAACAACATGGAAGACTTGGCTAGGACAATGAGGATATATCGTCAAGTATTCAATTAAAGGATCATCAGCTACGGTAGCTTCAAAAGTCTCGCTCCAACGGAGCAGAAGTTACCGTTACTTGAGAAACATCTCTCAGGATGATCCATTGCCAGCCTCTTCTTGGGAAGGGAGGGGGCCGAGGAGGAGGATGGCGGAGGGGAAAGGAAGAATTGGAAGGGGAAACGAGGAGATATAAACCATAAACACGATAAAGGAGAAAGTGTGTTATGTTAATGGTGGGTTAGTGTGACTTTTGTTTGTGTGTGTGTGTGTGTGTATGTGTACTCACCTAATTGTACTCACCTAATTGTGGTTGCAGGGGTCGAGACTCAGCTCCTGGCCCCGCCTCTTCGCTGTCTGCTACTGGGTCTCTGCTCTCCCTGCTCCATGAGCTTTATCATACCTTGTCTTAAAACTATGTATGGTTCCTGCCTCCACTATATCTTTCTCTAGTCCATTCCACTTCCTGACTACTCTGTGGCTGAAGAAATGTTTCCTGACATCCCTTTGACTCATCTGAGTCTTCAGCTTCCAGTTGTGTCCCCTTGTTTCTGTGTTCCCTCTCTGAAACAACCTGTCACTATCTACCTTGTCAATTCCCCGCAGTATTTTGTATGTCGTTATCATGTCTCCTCTGACCCTGTGTGTGTGTGTGCGTGTGTGTGTGTGTTGGGGGGATGCCCACGCCCACTCACACCACCACACTCGCACCACCACCCTCACACCACCACCACTCTCACACCACCACATTCAAACCACCACCCTCACACCACCACCACTCTCACATCACCACCCTCACACCACCACCACTCTCACACCACCACCCTCACACCACCACCACTCTCACATCACCACCCTCACACCACCACCACTCTCACACCACCACCCTCACACCACCACACACACCACCACCCTCACACCACCACCCTCACACCACTACCATCACACCACTACACTCACACCACCACCCTCACACCACCACCATCACACCACCACCCTCACACCACCACCCTCACACCACCACCCTCACACCACCACCTCACACCACCACCCTCACACCACCACCCCCACACCACCACCCTCACACCACCACCACTCTCACACCACCGTAACCAACCCAGCTGCATGTCAACACTACGGTGAACTATGTAAAAATCAGTTGTAACGACCATCCACACAGCAAGATACAAAAACCTGGGACACTGTGTGTCCCACTACCCGCTCTCCCACCACCACCTCTCCTAATACCCGCTACCCGCTCTCCCACCACCACCTCTCCTACCCGCTACCCGCTCTCCCACCACCACCTCTCCTTCTACCCGCTACCCGCTCTCCCACCACCACCTCTCCTACCCACTCACACGTGTCTAACAAGTGTCTCATTACCCGGTGTTGTGGCCTGAGCAGCTAGATCAGTGTCCCGGCAGGTCACCCCGTCAGTGATGGTACAAACACACTGAATGAGACACAATACATCTTCATTAAACCTTACTGAATGTGAAATAATCGGGAAGAAGCGATACAAGATGCTAAATAACCACGATGGGGGAGTTGACTGGTAGCTTTAGGCCTTTCGTGTTGCAATCAACATATCACCAGGAGCTTGCAATGTTGCAGAAAAGAGGATGAATTGCAAGCAAATACGTTGAGGGGAAGCTTGTCTGCTCGAATTAGCAGATAAGCTTCCCGTGAAAGTATCCTGGTCTCAGGATGCTACGAAATTCCAATGACTTCCATGAAGAAGTGATGAACACAAATTTTATACGCAGTTTCAGGAGTCAGAATGAAAAGTTCCTCGAGTAACGGTTCTCGAACATGAATAACGAGGCGTTGAACAATCATTTCTTATCGTCGTGATTATATTATTTTTGTAAAAAAATGGGGTAAAAATTATTTTAAAAAAATTTAAGAGTTTTTGAAGCGGAGAAATGGTACGAAAATGCTTGAGAAGAATTGCCTTAGAGGCAAAGCCAGGAGCGGTGACTCGAACCCCCGCAAAACATAAATCAAGGAGGACTCAAATAACGGTTGCCTCTCACTGAAGCCACTTAGTTACAGCAGTCTTGGTGATATCACAGGTGACGGAGGAATGGCGGCCAAGTTACACTTCCGCTCATGGAATGGAAAGATCAAGACCGCACCGGCGACCTGACATCCGTCAGTGAGCAAACCTCAGCCTTGATGAGCAAAGATCATTGTATCAACATGTGGGGTCCCAGACTGTTCAACATCTTAACAGAAGATATTAGAAACACTGCTGGGACAAGTGTAGAGATCTTCAAGAGGAAACTGGGGAAGTATCTCTTCTTAGTGTAGGATCAACCAGACTGTGATGGATATGTAGGCCAGAGGGCCACCAACAGCAACAACCTGACTGACCAGGCAAGCGCCAGACGATCCTGGCCCAGGGCCGGGCTCCAATAATAAAAAAACTCTCGAAACACATCAAAGGTTGCATGCCCAGTGTACTCTTACAAAGAAACACTGTGACCTATGTAATCCCCCTGGTTTTTGTGCTACAGCTCACATGCACAGTGAACACCTGTGATGCAATGTTCTGTTGACTGTTATTTAAGGTGACACACGGTCAATATTCTGTTGACTGTTATTTAAGGTGACACAGGGTCACTGTTCTGTTGACTGTTATTTAAGGTGACACTGGGTCAATATTCTGTTGACTGTTATTTAAGGTGACACAGGGTCACTGTTCTGTTGACTGTTATTTAAGGTGACACAGGGTCACTGTTCTGTTGACTGTTATTTAAGGAGACACAAGGTCAATGTTATGTTGACTGTTATTTAAGGTGACACAGGGTCACTGTTCTGTTGACTGTTATTTAAGGTGACACAGGGTCAATATTCTGTTGACTGTTATTTAAGGTGACACAGGGTCACTGTTCTGTTGACTGTTATTTAAGGTGACACAGGGTCACTGTTCTGTTGACTGTTATTTAAGGTGACACACGGTCAATATTCTGTTGACTGTTATTTAAGGTGACACAGGGTCACTGTTCTGTTGACTGTTATTTAAGGTGACACAGGGTCACTGTTCTGTTGACTGTTATTTGAGACACAAGGTCAATGTTATGTTGACTGTTATTTAAGGTGACACACGGTCAATGTTATGTTGACTGTTATTTAAGGTGACACACGGTCAATGTTATGTTGACTGTTATTTAAGGTGACACACGGTCAATGTTATGTTGACTGTTATTTAAGGAGGCACAAGGTCAATGTTATGTTGACTGTTATTTAAGGTGACACAAGGTCAATGTTATGTTGACTGTTATTTAAGGTGACACACGGTCAATGTTATGTTGACTGTTATTTAAGGTGACACACGGTCAATGTTATGTTGACTGTTATTTAAGGAGAAACAGGGTCAATGTTCTGTTGACTGTTATTTAAGGAGACACACGGTAAATGTTATATTGACTGTTATTTAAGGTGACACAGGGTCACTGTTCTGTTGACTGTTATTTAAGGAGACACACGGTCAATGTTCTGTTAACAGGTAACAGAACCTTGACACACAGTCAAGGTTCTGTTACCTGTTATGTAATGTGACACAGTCAATGTTATTTTACTTGTTATATAACACGATACAGTTTCCTCATACCTATTATATAATATACCAATGCTTCAGAATTATTGGAGAAAAAAGTAAATTTATACATATTATTATTATTATTATTATTATTATTATTACTACCAGTAGTAGTAGTAGTCGTAGTAATAGTATAGATTATTATGCCTCTAATAAGCGCTGTTCCATTGCGTCACATTAAGTCTGGCACACACGCTTGACCGCCAATATGGCGGATGTTCACCCTGTGACGTCACATGTAAACACGCTACAGAAAACAATTGCAAGTCACAGTATTAAACCTGGATTAAAGGTGTATAATATTCGATATTATCAACCTCGCCCTACACTGTGAAAGTGCTTAAAAAACAACAAAAATATCAATAATTTCATTGAAGTTGCGTGTATACTGTAGCGGGTGTGGTGACCCCCGGGGTGTGGTGACCCCCGGGGTGTGGTGATCCCCGGGGTGCGGTGAACCCCTGGTGTGGTGACCCCCTGGGTGTGGTGACCCCAGGAGTGTGGTGACCCCGGGGTGTGGTGACTCCCGGGGTGCGGTGAACCCCTGGTGTGGTGACCCCCGGGGTGTGGTGACCCCCGGGGTGCGGTGAACCCCTGGTGTGGTGACCCCCGGGGTGTAGTGACCCCCGGGGTGCGGTGAACCCCTGGTGTGGTGACCCCCGATGTGCGGTGAACCCCTGGTGTGGTGACCCCCTGGGTGTGGTGACCCCCTGGGTGTGGTGACCCCAGGAGTGTGGTGACCCCGGGGTGTGGTGACTCCCGGGGTAAGAGGAGGGGTGGGGGTGCCTACATATGGGCTGAAAGCTTTACTGGGTGAGTATCAAGAGGTGTGTCACGACCTGTCTCACGCTGCATACACTCCTCTTTCCTCTCTCTCTCTCTCTCTCTCTCTCTCTCTCTCTCTCTCTCTCTCTAAAGACAAACAAATACAGGTATAATACACAATGATTTTGCCAAGACAGTCAAGTAGAGTGATCATGGCGGAATATTTTACAAAATACGTGTAAGAGGAATAACTGGAAAAGTGGGCAGGTGGATTTTTAATTTCCACATCCCGCCCCCCTCCTGCTAGCTAGCACCGTCTTCCACCCCCTCCTGCTAGCTAGCACCGTCTTCCACCCCCTCCTGCTAGCTAGCACCGTCTTCCACCCCCTCCTGCTAGCTAGCACCGTCTTCCACCCCCTCCTGCTAGCTAGCACCGTCTTCCACCCCCTCCTGCTAGTTAGCAACGTCTTCCACCCCCTCCTGCTAGTTAGCAACGTCTTCCACACCCTCCTGATAGCTAGCACCGTCTTCCACCCCCTCCTGCTAGCTAGCACCGTCTTCCACCCCCTCCTGCTAGCTAGCCCCGTCTTCCACCCCCTCCTGCTAACTAGCCCCGTCTTTCACCCCCTCCTGCTAGCTAGCCCCGTCTTCCACCCCCTTCCCGTTGGTCCTAATGCGTGACGGGGTGCTACCTCCCTTACCCCTCCCCTCCTTTTTTCTCACACCTCTCTCACCCCTGACCTACATCTGCTAGGGAGGGGGAGGGAGGTTGCATCACCTCCCCTACAACTACCCCCATCCAGACACAATGTTAACTTCCGGTGCTCCACGTCTCCATGCTGGCTCATTTCTCACACAACCTGGCTCTTGATCCAGGGCCCTGGAGCTCCCCTTTTCCTTCCTTGGATCAAACTTCACTGCCTCTCGTTACCAGAGCGCCGTATGACATCCCTACGAGTTTAACGCTTTCCCAGTGAAGTTAAAAAAATATCTAGCCAAGACGGGACTCGTAGCAATGGGTCTAAGTTGAAAAGTATTTAATAAGACTTAGAAAGGATATAGGAAAGTACTGGTTGTGGTAATATAGTCGTGGAGGAGTGGAACACACACCTGCCTTACGTTCATTTACACACCTGCCTTACGTTCGTTTACACACCTGCCTTACATTCATTAGAAAGGATATAGGAAAGTACTGGTTGTGGTAATATAGTCGTGGAGGAGTGGAACACACACCTGCCTTACGTTAATTTACACACCTGCCTTACGTTCGTTTACACACCTGCCTTACATTCATTTACACACCTGTCTTACGTTCATTCACACACCTGCCTTACGTTCATTTACACACCTGCCTCATGTTCATTTACACACCTGCTTTACGTTCATCCACACACCTGCTTTACATTCACCTACACAAATGCTTTACGTTCACCTAAACACCTGCTTTACGTTCACCTACACACCTGCCTTACGTTCACCTACACACCTGCCTTGTGGATTTATAACTTCCTAACAAATAGAACACAAAGGGTAATAGTAAACAGAGTAAAGTCTGAGGCGGCTACAGTGAAAAGCTCTGTTCCACAAGGCACAGTACTCGCTCCCATTCTATTCCTCATCCTCATATCTGACATAGACAGAGATGTAAGCCATAGCTCCGTGTCTTCCTTTGCGGATGACACCCGGATTGCCATGACAGTGACCTCCATCGAAGACACCGCAAGACTCTAGGCGGACACCAACCAAATTTTCAAATGGCCCACTCAAAACAATATGAAGTTCAATGAAGAGAAATTTCAACTACTCAGATATAGAAAACTTGAGAAAATTAAAACTGTATCAGGGTATACATCAAATTCTAACCATACAATAGAGCGAAAAAGTAATGTGAAGGACCTAGGAGTGATAATGTCAAAGGAACTCACCTTCAAAGACCACAACAATGTATCTACCGCATCTGCTAGAAAAATGATAGGATGGATAATGAGAACCTTCAAAACTAAGGACGCCAAGCCCATGATGATTCTCTTCAAATAGCTTGTTCTAAGCTGGAATACTGCTGTACACTAACCGCACCCTTCAAGGCAGGCGAAATTACTGACCTGGAGAGTGTACAAAGAACTTTCACAGCATACATAAGTGCGATAAAGCACCTAAATTACTGGGAACGGTTAAGTCCCTTGATTTGTATTCCCTGGAACGCAGGCGAGAGAGATACATGATAATATACACGGCAGGAGGTGCAACATTCCCTCAATGAAAAGCAGGGAAGCCACGAGTGCAATGAGAGACACAATAAGTGTCAGGGGCCCAAGACTGTTCAACTGCCTCCCAGCATATATAAGGGGGATTACCAATAGACCCCTGGCTGTCTTCAAGAAGGCACTACACAGGCACCTAAAGTCAGTACCTGACCAGCCGGGCTGGGGTTCGTACGTCAGTTTGCGTGTGGCCATTAGTAACAGCCTGATTGATCAGACCCTGATCTACTATGATGCTTAGTCTCAGACCAGGCAGCGGGGACGTTGACCCCCGAAACCTGGTTTACGTTCACCTACACACCTGCCCTATAAACAGCTTCCTTTCACTGACACACCTGCCTTACGTTCGCCCACACCTGCCCTACCCTAACATAAACACCTGCCTTACTTTCACTACACACCTGCAACAGGTATTAGGGTCCTGCAGATGTTCACTGAAATATTAGGGCCGGTAAATTTTCCCTTTAATTGCTGGGATAGTGGCATTACCCCGCGAGACTCCTTATTACCACCACCTCCATCAAGACTCATCTAACTTATCCATCAGGATGGGCCGCTGCCCGAGATTTCATCCTATTTATGCCTCGTAATCCATTAAGCTCATAGAATATCAAAATGAAAATCTCAAGACTCCGTTTAATGTGCGACAGCCTCATCAGAGATGGAATTTCAGTGTTTTATTTACTTTTTACCTGTGAAATCTGTTAGCGGTTGAAGTTTCTCAGTTGCAAGGTTGTGAAGAGTTTTATGCTCTCCTATGTGCTCTCCCATTGTTTTAAAATGGCTGCGGTTAATTGAACGGCTTGCAATATTTCCTGGATAACCTACGGGTGGTTTAGTGTCGAGCCGCTAGATGGCGGAGAGATAGCCGCAGTTTGGGGTTCAGCCGCTAGATGGCTGATAAGTCAGGGCATAATAAGTCATGGTTCTGGGTCCAGCCGCTAGATGGTCCGCTAACTGGCATGGTTCTGGGTCCAGTCGCTAGATGGTCCAGTAACTGCCAAGGTTCTGGGTCCAGATGCTAGGTGGCAGTGGTAGTCATGCTACGGGTCCAACCGTTACATGGAACAATTCTTGCCATGATCCTGCCGCTACATGATAAGAGTAACAGCCGTATACAAGGTCATCCACCATCACAATATAAGTCAACATACCTAAAAGGTAAATACATCATCTCTCAGTGTATGCACTAAGCGTTTAGTATCAATTACAGGGATTAAGATAACCTTGACTGGTGGTATACAGCTGACAAGGAGCCTTAATAACCTTCGTATAGTTGATAGGATTCAAACCAACCAAGCCAGCCAACCAAAATACCTGAAGGTTGATCGATGAGGGGACTTGTAACACTCGACAACACAGAGCAGGCACAACACAGAGCAGGCACAACACAGAGCAGGCACAACATCGCACCATTAACTCAAGAAGCCAAATTGGTGGAGTTCACCGAGATCAAGAAGCGATTACCATCACCTGGGACGTTGTGCACCACGAGGAGCTAAATAAAGATCAATTATCCACTTGAATGCACTCTGGTGCTCTTACGTCATTTTAAAGAGAGTGGATGATGTTACATGTAGCTTAACTATGATGGAGCTGAATGATGTTACATGCAGTTTAACTGTGGTGCACACCGTGATAATAACTGATGATACTGGGGCACACACCGTGACACTAGCACTCGATGCTACTGTGATAATAACAAGTGATGATGCTGGGGTACACAGTCAACATGGCAACAACGATGGCTTCCTTCTTGAGGAAATAATCTTGGTGACACGAAGCTTATCCCTCCACCTCTCTGTGTTGCAGCTGAGGTGAGCCACTCTTCTGTCTCCCTCGTGTACACGGTGTTAGTGTCGTCAGGTTCACAGTGTATCTTGCTCTGCTAAACGACCAATCTCACCCACACTACATGATCATCCATCACAGCCGAGGAGGATGTTATCTCGCGGTACTGGCTATCAATCGAACTGACTTCCTCGCAGAAAGTCCCAAGGTTAACTTAACGTTTGTGAGAGCTCCACCTCACTCTCCAAGGTTGACCTCACTCCTCAAGGTTTACCTCACGCTTGTGAGGGCTCCACCTCACTCTCCAAGTTGACCTCACTCCTCAAGGTTGACCTCGAGTGTTGTATTCGACTCAAGCAGCCTGCTGTGCAGGTGACACCTTTCGGCAATAAAGATACGCAAAGACTGCACCTGTGTCTTCTTCATGTATTCACTCAGAGATTTAAAATAACCTTTACGTTCCAGAGCTTTGCATACCCCCAAAACCCTTCCCCTTCCCCATGGCCACTCCCAACCTGACCCCACATGACTCCGTTTGACCCCCCTGAGCGGCCGCCTGACAGGTCGTGAGTAAATGTGATTGGATAATTAAAGTGAGAAACATGTTAATGGCTTGATGTACCATGGGGATGATCAGTACTGCAGCCATGGCTGCCTCCACCAAACACTAAACACTGAAGTTCAACGCTTCTGTTCCTACTGGCTTTTTAACTGCATTTCAAGGGGGGACTAATATAATCCACCTGCATGTTTTAACAAAGAGTAACAGCAAACAAACAAGCTTATTTTCCAAAGTAAACAAACTGGCTACATGTTTAATACAGGATATTAAAGACATGAAAAATTACCATAGCTTTGCAAACAGACGGAGGATCGAGCCTTTACTACACACTGTGCTGAATACATGGAAGAGGCAGGTAACAGGGAACTCTGAAGTTCACAGTACTATCTAGGTTAAGGACTATCGTTTGTTATGTAGAGCAGAAAAGTTGAAAAGAGCAGTCTAAAATTTTGGCAGGATGTTGTGGAGACTCGAACCGTTGGTGTGTGAGGCAGGAGTAGACGCGATAGAGCCTCCCACCTAGACAGTCGTGAGGTGAGTGAGACAGTAGACACGATAGAGCCTCCCACCTAGACAGTCGTGAGGTGAGTGAGACAGTAGACACGATAGAGCCTCCCACCTAGACAGTCGTGAGGTGAGTGAGACAGTAGACACGATAGAGCCTCACACCTAGACAGTCGTGAGGTGAGTGAGACAGTAGACACGATAGAGCCTCACACCTAGACAGTCGTGAGGTGAATGAGACAGTAGACACGATAGAGCCTCACACCTAGACAGTCGTGAGGTGAGTGAGACAGTAGACACGATAGAGCCTCACACCTAGACAGTCGTGAGGTGAATGAGAGAGTAGACATGATACAGCTCCACACCTAGACAGTCGTGAGGTGAATGAGACAGTAGACATGATACAGTTCCATACCTGGACAGTCGTGAGGTGAATGAGACAGTAGACATGATACAGCTACACACCTGGACAGTCGTGAGGTGAATGAGACAGTAGACATGATACAGCTACACACCTGGACAGTCGTGAGGTGAATGAGACAGTAGACATGATACAGCTACACACCTGGACAGTCGTGAGGTGAATGAGACAGTAGACATGATACAGCTACACACCTGGACAGTCGTGAGGTGAATGAGACAGTAGACATGATACAGCTACACACCTGGACAGTCGTGAGGTGAATGAGACAGTAGACATGATACAGCTGCTGACATGCGAAAAAAATATATATATAACGAGTTGAAAATAATGTTGAACGTTGCTTAAATCAATGAGGCGTGAAGCAAAAAAATTGTTACACAAGTCCGAGATAAAGAAGGAAGGGAGAGGTGTGGAAATAAGATTAACCGACAAGAGAAGAGAGGAGAGGGAGGGAAAAAAAGATAGGAGGAAGGGGTAAAAAGAGAAGGAAGGCGAGAGAGAGGGGGGGGGGAAGAGGGAGAGTTTCTGCCTCTGACTGGGACTCATGATTCGTGGGTGTTATTTACTAAGAGAAGTCTTCACCGATCACATCGTGTACTAGCAGTACAAGTACTTCCTTCATCGTGTACTAGCAGTACAAGTACTTCCTTCATCGTGTACTAGCAGTACAAGTACTTCCTTCATCGTGTACTAGCAGTACAAGTACTTCCTTCATCGTGCACTAGCAGTACAAGTACTTCCTTCATCGTGTACTAGCAGTACAAGTACTTCCTTCATCGTGTACTAGCAGTACAAGTACTTCCTTCATCGTGTACTAGCAGTACAAGTACTTCCTTCATCGTGTACTAGCAGTACAAGTACTTCCTTCATCGTGACTAGCAGTACAAGTACTTCCTTCATCGTGTACTAGCAGTACAAGTACTTCCTTCATCGTGTACTAGCAGTACAAGTACTTCCTTCATCGTGTACTAGCAGTACAAGTACTTCCTTCATCGTGTACTAGCAGTACAAGTACTTCCTTCATCGTGACTAGCAGTACAAGTACTTCCTTCATCGTGTACTAGCAGTACTAAGCATCACTTCCTTCATCGTGTACTAGCAGTACAAGTACTTCCTTCATCGTGTACTAGCAGTACAAGTACTTCCTTCATCGTGTACTAGCAGTACAAGTACTTCCTTCATCGTGTACTAGCAGTACAAGTACTTCCTTCATCGTGCACTAGCAGTACAAGTACTTCCTTCATCGTGCACTAGCAGTACAAGTACTTCCTTCATCGTGCACTAGCAGTACAAGTACTTCCTTCATCGTGTACTATCAGTACAAGTACTTCCTTCATCGTGTACTAGCAGTACAAGTACTTCCTTCATCGTGTACTAGCAGTACAAGTACTTCCTTCATCGTGTACTAGCAGTACAAGTACTTCCTTCATCGTGTACTATCAGTACAAGTACTTCCTTCATCGTGCACTAGCAGTACAAGTACTTCCTTCATCGTGTACTATCAGTACAAGTACATACTTCATCGTGTACCTCTCTCGTTGTCAACTAGTAGTACATGTACATCCCCCGTCGAGTACTAAGAGAACAGATACATCCTTCAACGTGTAATAAATCAAGTACATCCTTCATGGTCAGTGTATGAGCAAGCTGCAGTAACAACCTTGATTTCTCTATCCCAGCATCACAGCTATGGTATCTCCACAATCCCCGCAACCTTCAACCTACAACAAGAATATCCACAGAAAAGTCTGTTGGTCAACAGAGAACGTTCAGCGCTTCGTCAAACTGGTGCCATGAAGAGTGGGCTTCAAATCTGTTGGTCCCTGGTCAAAGACTGAGAGAAATATTCACCTGAAGACATAAAATATTTTGCATTTCTTTGGCGTGCTGCCCCGCCGTCGACAACACAAGAAAACGGCCAATTTCTTTCTTTCGATGTATGTCTGATTTGTGTTAATATCTGTGGCTAAGTCAGTATAGTCGTGGACTTTGTATGCAAGGCCGCCTGTCTGACCTCAGTGCTTCACAGACAATCCGTTGCGTCACTTGCACAGTCAGCCAAGTTCATGAAAAAAACCTGTCTGAGTCTTCTCTCATGTTGTCGAGACGGACGTTGAACATGGATTATAATACTGTCCACTTTGTACATGATCTTGTGGAAAATCCCGACCTTAGTGACGCGCGTCGCGACTCTCACCACTTGGCTAACACGGTGTTAATACCAGGTCCTGCACACCCAACATCCGTAGGACTCCCAGCAACGGCTGCCCACGAACACTCACCAGATACAAACCTTCAAACGCGGTGAGCCGATCAATGATATAAGTTGGAGGTATCGTTGCATCGCTGGAGGGCCCATTTGCCCATTGGAAACCCTGGTGGCCAGTCATGCATAAACGATTAAATGAGAATTTACATGGCTTCTCTGGAGTGATCAACATCCGGTTGAGGGACCTGTTCTTCTCCTCGTCTTCTCCACCTTCCTGCCACCTTGCTCACCCACAGGCCAAAGTGAACCACAAGGCCAGGTGAACTACACGACCAGTTACAATACTAGGCAAACCGTCCACAAGGCCAGGTGAACTTCAGAACCAAGAAGGCCACTAGGCAAGATGGTCTACAAATCACAGGGCCAGATAGAACACTAAACCAGGAGGTCTAAGTCTAGTTCACCTGACCACGAGACCAGGTGAACTACATGCCAGGTATATCACTAGACAAGGGTGAGAACAAGACCAGCATGAAGGCACCTCCTCACTTGAAGGTGGCACTTGAGTAACAAACTTCCTGCCTCGTAGGATCCTCAACCAGACAGTTATTTGATACCATCAGCCAGTGCTTATAAAGAGCCAATGGTCAACACCATCACAATGAGCAGTAAATCAACAATCATTGAGCCTCAACTGGCTGCTACCACTTCACTTCTTACGGCCCAAGTGGACACGATTGGCCAATAAGTAAGGCTACTTGACCTGGTCCCTTGTTCAAGTGGTCTTCACAAGAGGCCGTTGCTCACACTATTTGCTGGGTCTTTAAAAGGGGCCTCAATACTGGGCCCCCTAGGGACCTGAGTGCTGGAGCCTCAGGGACCTAAGGAGAGTGTATACTGCATGTGGTGAGGAAAGTGTAAAAAACAGCAGAGAGAGAGAGAGAGAGAGAGAGAGAGAGAGAGAGAGAGAGAGAGAGAGAGAGAGCTGTAGTATTATAAAATACACTTTATTTTAGAAACTAAATTATAGCGAGCTCTAAAAGTTCACCAGCAAGCTTCATCAAGCTTTATTACGCCTTATTAAGATCTATTAAACTGAATTAAGCGCTCTTCGTCCAGAGAACGGGAGCTACCTTCCCATTCCTCGGACCAAACAATTATCTCAATCCTCAAGCGCCGTAGTACTACAGGCTTCGTGTTTCTCTGTTAATAATAATAATAATAATAATAATAATAATAATAATAATAATAATATCGCAATGGAAATCTTCATAAAGTTTTAGAAGCAAAACAACAAAAGCAACAATATTTGAGTGGCCATCGGAGGAAGAAAAAGAAGAGGGAAATTTTATTCTAACAATTTGCGACATCAACTTCAGCAAGAGCACCATCAACTATGATGCTTCATCTATCATTGTTTATGCTGCTAATATCAGAGAAGATAAAGTGCAGCCAACGTGTGTGCAGCGCCACTGTTGTCACGGTGACTGCTGAAGACGGTGTGGAGCCTCCTACTCTATATTTACTCTGAGGACCAATTAAAGTTAACTCAACCAGATACACGGTTGGCCAGCTGCTTGCACAACCACAAGGATTAATTGTTATGACATCACTGTAACCAGGAGGCCAGGGGTGAACCACATCAACAGTGAAGAAGAGGGGGCCCAAGAGCTTGACAAAAACTGTGCGTGTAATATGGTGAGTGCAAGTGATTTTGTTTAGTAGTGTTTATGGACTAAGACATTTCTGTTTGAAAAAGGACACAAAATGAAAACACCAGGACACTTTATGGGAAATGTTTCGGTCCTGTGGTCCTAATCGGTGACCAGGGGTCCCAAAAACCAATACTTTTCCAATAAATTCTCCTAGTGTTTTCATTTTGTCTTTTTTCCAACAAGTTGTCAGTATCATATACCATTCTTACCAAATTTTCTTCTGTTATTGCCCCTTTCTTTGATGATAAGTCTGGCAACTTTCCACGCCATAAAGTGCGACTGTTCACCCGATGAACTACGCATGTGTTAGTATTGCGAGTCCAACAAGTGTCTCGTTGTTCTTGAATTCTGGTGTTTGGATTACGTGAGGTCTCGCCTACGTAGTTTACCACAACCACCTTAAGAGGCACGCAAGTTCCAATTAACGCTTGCTCTTCAACGTGCTTTTTCTCCACTATTATCAGTGGTACTACATTTGGAGCCATTAAAAAAACGTCAGTAAAACTGTTGAAACTCGACCCTTGAAAACACAAATCTGTAAGAACACTCAGGCATGCCAAGTTACGTTATCACTGGTAGTTACGGACACACTCACGCACGCCAAGTTACGTTATCACTGGTAGTTACGGACACACTCACGCACGCCAAGTTACGTTATCACTGGTAGTTACGGACACACTCACGCACGCCAAGTTACGTTATCACTGGTAGTTACGGACACACTCACGCACGCCAAGTTACGTTATCACTGGTAGTTACGGACAGTTCCACACTACTTATACAATTGAGACTGCTGAATCACATACTATATTGAGGTTGTGCAAAGTTTCTGGTGTTGAATTGTTTGAGGTCCACCATTACCACTATCAACACGTGTTCCACCATTACCACTGCTAACACGTGTTCCATCATTACCACTGCTAACACGTGTTCCACCATTACCACTGCTAACACTTGTTCCACCATTACCACTATCAACACGTGTTCCACCATTACCACTGCTAACACGTGTTCCATCATTACCACTGCTAACACGTGTTCCACCATTACCACTGCTAACACTTGTTCCACCATTACCACTGCTAACACGTGTTCCACCATTACCACTATCAACACGTGTTCCACCATTACCACTGCTAACACGTGTTCCATCATTACCACTGCTAACACGTGTTCCACCATTACCACTGCTAACACTTGTTCCACCATTACCACTGCTAACACGTGTTCCACCATTACCACTATCAACACGTGTTCCACCATTACCACTGCTAACACGTGTTCCATTATTACCACTGCTAACACGTGTTCCACCATTACCACTGCTAACACGTGTTCCACCATTACCACTGCTAACACTTGTTCCACCATTACCATTGCCAAAACACATTCTCTCTCTCTCTCTCTCTCTCTCTCTCTCTCTCTCTCTCTCTCTCTCTCTCTCTCTCTCTCTCTCTCTCTCTCTCTCCAACACAAACGCATTTAAGAAACTCGCCCTACCAACCTTAGAATAGAAATATCAGGGGAGACTCAATTCCGACGTACAGGATACCCAGAGAATTTGACAGGGCAGAAAGGAACAGACAGTTTGTCATACAATGACCACCAACAAAGGCATATACATGAACGGTAGTCTCAGAATAGTATGGAAGTGGAATAAACTGGATGTAGAAGTGATTGAGAGAAAGGTATATTGTAGGTGTGATAATGCACATGAGGTTACAGGTAATACCGACCGATGAAGCTTCAAAGACTGGACCAGGAGCCAGGACTCGACTCCATCACAAACACAAATTGGCGAGTTCAAATCGGCGAGTACACACATTTAAATACGCACATACCCTCCCTCCCTCATCCCAGACAGACACAGATGTTCACTCAAGCGCATATATACGCTAAGTACTGGAGAGGAGCAGCAGGAGACTGGTGGGGCGGCACCATGACTTTACTTACACACAACCATTATAGTGAAGGGATCCTGACCCAACCAAGTGGAGCTATCCTCTCTTTCTTTGGACTGAAAACAGATTACCTGAACCTTCCATTTCACAGGCACTGTATGACCCATCCGTTCTTAGTGCTTCCCCATGACGGCAATATTAATTACAGAAAATCAGCAGGAATTAAAGGACAAGACAGGAGAGAGGGGGAGGTAAATTGCATATATTCCTGAACTGTAAGACGGCCTTCGACATAGTACCACAAAGAACACTGACACACATCCTCGAGAAGCAGATTGTAGTGACTGCCACAATACATGTATTTGCATGGAGTACGGCATACTCAGGAGGCAGAAGCCAGAGCCAGGCTGCGAGACGAAGTGTTACCATGTGCCAGTGTATCTAGTGGCACTCCCCAAGGCTCAGTTTTAAGCTTCATATTGTTTGAAACATGTGGACTCTTCAATGGGGTGCCTTCATGATGGGGAGTGGCTTGTGATTCAGGGAATCGAAGGAACCCTTCCCTCATGGTAATAAACCTGACTACCATTACCTCTATTACCCAGGCGCTCTCTAGCCCTTCTGGGTGAGGTGCTTCCCCATTAATATAATACTAATGGAGATACAAAGATGCCTCAGACAGGTGGGAGCAGTGAAGGAACATCATACAGGTGGGAGCAGTGAAGGAACATCAGACAGGTGGGAGCACTGAAGGAACATCAGACAGGTGGGAGCACTGAAGGAACATCAGACATGTGGGAGCAGTGAAGGAACATCAGACAGGTGGGAGCACTGAAGGAACATCAGACAGGTGGGAGCAATGACATCAGACAGGTGGGAGAACTGAAGGAACATCAGACATGTGGGAGCAGTGAAGGAACATCAGACATGTGGGAGCAGTGAAGGAACATCAGACAGGTGGGAGCAGGGAAGGAACATCAGACAGGTGGGAGCAGTGAAGGAACATCAGACAGGTGGGAGCAGTGAAGGAGTGGACAGGTATAGGTCACGATACACAGGTGTCTCGGACTATACATGGAGCCTTGTCATAACACTAAAGCCGACTCACGTCCCTCCAGTGAAAATAAAGAGCCGGGTCCAAGAGCAGCAGCTCAGACCCAAGCAAACTCAAACAGATAATTAAAAAATATGTAATTTTACGTGTGTATGCCAGTAACTACCCAGAGAGAGAGAGAGAGAGAGAGAGAGAGAGAGAGAGAGAGAGAGAGGAGAACTGGAGCAGAGAGACTATAAATACTTCTTGCCTAAAAAAAGAAGTTAAGATTCCATACGAGGTAAGGGGTACCATTATCTCAGCAGTATTTCTGTGTAGAAAGTGAAGCAACAATGGTGGTAAGGAGAGGCGGGAACACGGAACCTTTGGAAAGTGACGCATGTGTCATGATCATCACCAGTGTCCGGGATACACACTCGACCCTGCAACCACAAATACGTAACACACATAATAAAGCTCATGGAGTGAGTGGATTTAGTAGTGATCATCGAAGAGGTGGGGCCAGGAGCTGTGAATCGGCCCCTACAACCACAAACAAGTGAACACACACACACACACACTGGGAAAGTTGACAGTCAGGTTACACACCACTCACAACAATAACACTAGACGCTGTCACCCACAAAGTGTTTTTTGCATCACTCTGCTACACGCACCTCACCTGTCATAACAAACTTAGTACGTTTTTTATTCCACGTAAGAGACACAGGTTTTTCAAAGGTAAATCGTACGGGATCGGAAAATACAGAATGGATCTTAATAATGCGGCTTCAAAAGTCCCTCGTCAGCAGATGATATTCCATTTGCTGAAGAGGGTTTTTGACGGAGTCCGAAATATACAGATACTTTGCATTTTGTTTTATATTGCGTTCATGTGGGATTTACATTTTCAGTGATAAGTGTTTATGACATATCAAAACAGACTAGCACTTGTATAACAAGACAGGGAGACGAGTTATAATGGGGAGAGGGGACTACCCACCACTGTCACCACAGATGACCCACCCATGAGATAATGAGTTTAGTGATGGGACCCATGCTGTTACACCCTTCACAAGCGACACCTGTTGTAATCTCTATCACAAATAAAAAAAAAAAGGTCGTGACGGAGGTTGGGCAAGATATAGACGAATAAATCTCGTGTAAATACAAAGTCTGTGTCTATGTTAGACGCACAGAGTAACGGATCAGAGGTCTGCCACTCAATATCCAACAGTGATCACACAACATGTCTGTGTATGTCATAGTCCATCCTCTGAGATGCTAATGCTAATTTACACTTAATAATAATTTCAGCTCTGCTGAAACGAAATATTTAAAGCTGCCGTAGCTAATGAGCCTATAGTGAAATGTATACTGAACGTATAGTTGAATGTATATTAAACCTATAGTGGAATGTATATTGAACTTATTGTGGAATGTATGACTACAAACGACTGAGTTTCCCAGTGATATAACACAACCCTGGTCATTACCACGTTAATGCCAGGCCAACTCTTACCTTTATAATTAAATTTACTTACTTTCACTTTCGCACACACACACATTCACTCACTATATATGTATTTATATCTCTATATCTATCTGGCATACTCATATACCACCACCTGGTCTACACATAATTATCCAGACCAGAGACAAGTATACTATCTCTCTCTCGGGCTATACTCTGACACATACGAAGATAAGGACATCTCTCTCAGATTACAATGTGGCACATACAAACACCAAGAACATCTCTCTGGCGCATACAAAGACAATAAACATCTCTGTGACACATACAAACACAAGAACATCTCTCTCAGACTATACTGTGTCACACAAAACACAAGAACAACATTATACGGCACTTAGTACAAATTTATTGCATTACGCAGCTAGTTTACAAGTGATTTTCGATTTTTACACCGCACGAGTAATATAGTGGTGGGGCCACCCATGCGTGAAGGTACCTACATGGGGGGGAGACGGGGGTGGAGGTACCTACAGAAGGTGCGAGAGGTGAGGTGAAGGTACCTACATGAGATGGGAGACGGGGTGAAGGTACCTACATGGGGTGGGAGAGGTGAGGTGAAGGTACCTACAGGAGGTGCGAGAGGTGAGGTGAAGGTACCTACAGGAGGTGTGAGAGGGGAGATTAAACGAAGTGGAAGATGTGGGAGGGATGAAGGTATCAGCAGACAGAGGTGGGTTAAGGGTTGGGGAGAGGTGGGTTAAGGGTTGGGGAGAGGTGGGTTAAGGGTTGGGGAGAGGTGGGTTAAGGGTTGGGGAGAGGTGGGGCTCATCATCAATTCTGACGTAGACACAAAGAATGGTCTGAAAAACTACTCTTTTCTGGACGCGTGACAAAGACAAAGGTGTATTTACAAAGGTTTCAGACATGCTGGCCAACATCTCTCCTCAAAATAAAGAGTTTTTTCCCTCTGGTCTTCTTGATCTGGTAAATAAGAAAAAAAGATTGCTTTAAAAGCAGAGCCAACCCGATTCCAACCACAAAGCGACACAGGAGCGTCAAACACGTGCTAAGGACACTGCATCAAGGGAAGCGCTGAGTTCACCTGAGAACGTTTACATGTGTGAGGACACAGTGGAAGATACAAATCAAGTAAACAAAGTACAGTGGACCCCCGCCTAACGAGCAAAATTCATTCCAGAAGCCTGCTCAAGTGCCATTACCGAACGAATTTACTCCCTTAAGAAATAATGTCACGTAGGTTAGTCTATTTCAGACCCCCAAAAAT
Organism: Cherax destructor; assembly: GCA_009830355.1. NCBI lineage: Eukaryota > Metazoa > Arthropoda > Malacostraca > Decapoda > Parastacidae > Cherax > Cherax destructor. The sequence goes on from WNWK01000533.1 coordinate 121,577, forward strand.
ACACTTCTACAAGCACTTACAATATTATACTTACATAATTGTACGATTTCCGGGGTGCTCGTTAGGCGGGGGTCCACTGTATATGGAAACGGTATTCTCACAGCCTAAAACCTTAGTAATAATAATAATAATGTCTTTTATTTGTACAGGTACATGTACAAGGTATACAGGCCTAGCGGACATCAATGACATACTACTATATAGAAAGCCCCCTTTATATGCAGAGTATTTCGGGCAAATTAGATCAGTTTTGTCCCAGGATGCGACCCACACCAGTCAACTAACACCCAGGTATCATTATCACTGATGGGTGAACATAGACGACCGGTATAAGAAACACGCCCAATGTTTCTACCCTCGCCGGGAATCGAACCCAGACCCCTCCCCATGTGAAGGAAGAGCTTTTGCCACCAGGCTACGGGGCACCGTAATTCAAAGTGTGTCGGCGCCGTGCATGGGAGGGTCGCAGACACAGACCCACGGGAACACTAACTAACACAGTTCAATAAGTCAGACACAATGTTATGATACAATTTGTGGTGCGTTTCAGACCGCGGGAACGAGGCGAGTAACACCTGGTGATGGGTCAGCGCGGGAACGAGGCGAGTAACACCTGGTGATGGGTCAGCGAGGGAACGAGGCGAGTAACACCTCGTGATGGGTCAGCGCGGGAACGAGGCGAGTAACACCTGGTGATGGGTCAGCGAGGGAACGAGGCGAGTAACACCTCGTGATGGGTCAGCGAGGGAACGAGGCGAGTAACACCTGGTGATGGATCAGCGCGGGAACGAGGCGAGTAACACCTGGTGATGGGTCAGCGAGGGAACGAGGCGAGTAACACCTGGTGATGGGTCAGCGAGGGAACGAGGCGAGTAACACCTGGTGATGGGTCAACGAGGGAACGAGGCGAGTAACACCTGGTGATGGGTCAACGAGGGAACGAGGCGAGTAACACCTGATGATGGGTCAGCGCGGGAACGAGGCGAGTAACACCTAGTGATGGGTCAGCGAGGGAACGAGGCGAGTAACACCTGGTGATGGGTCAGCGAGGGAACGAGGCGAGTAACACCTGGTGATGGGTCAGAGAGGGAACGAGGCGAGTAACACCTTGTGATGGGTCAGCGAGGGAACGAGGCGAGTAACACCTTGTGATGGGTCAGCGAGGGAACGAGGCGAGTAACACCTTGTGATGGGTCAGCGAGGGAACGAGGCGAGTAACACCTTGTGATGGGTCAGCGCGGGAACGAGGCGAGTAACACCTTGTGATGGGTCAGCGCGGGCACAAGGCGAGTAACACCTCGTGATGGGTCAGCGAGGGAACGAGGCGAGTAACACCTTGTGATGGGTCAGCGAGGGAACGAGGCGAGTAACACCTCGTGATGGGTCAGCGAGGGAACGAGGCGAGTAACACCTTCGTGATGGGTCAGCGGGGAACGAGGCGAGTAACACCTTGTGATGGGTCAGCGCGGGCAAAGGCGAGTAACACCTCGTGATGGGTCAGCGAGGGAACGAGGCGAGTAACACCTCGTGATGGGTCAGCGCGGGAACGAGGTGAGTAACACCTCGTGATGGGTCAGCGCGGGAACGAGGCGAGTAACACCTCGTGATGGGTCAGCGAGGGAACGAGGCGAGTAACACCTCGTGATGGGTCAGCGAGGGAACGAGGCGAGTAACACTTCGTGATGGGTCAACGCGGGAACGAGGCGAGTAACACCTGGTGATGGGTCAGCGAGGGAACGAGGCGAGTAACACCTGGTGATGGGTCAGCGAGGGAACGAGGCGAGTAACACCTCCTGATGGGTCAACGCGGGAACGAGGCGAGTAACACCTGGTGATGGGTCAGCGAGGGAACGAGGCGAGTAACACCTGGTGATGGGTCAGCGAGGGAACGAGGCGAGTAACACCTCGTGATGGGTCAACGCGGGAACGAGGCGAGTAACACCTGGTGATGGGTCAGCGAGGGAACGAGGCGAGTAACACCTGGTGATATGTCAGCGAGGGAACGAGGCGAGTAACACCTGGTGATGGGTCAACGAGGGAACGAGGCGAGTAACATCTGGTGATGGGTCAGCGAGGGAACGAGGCGAGTAACACCTGGTGATGATAAACGAGTACATGTGTTCGGCGTTTCTTGAGGGTGGTTGAAATGATAAGGCTCGGAGGCTTCTACTTTATTTGTAATAAAGGTGCGGGTAACAGGCTGCGTGTTCCGAGGGCATGGCCCAGGTGGGCCATGCCCCTTGCGAGGGAGAGGAGAGGCCTATTGACGAGGGGAAGTCTGGGCGCCAAGGAGAGAGGGCCAGGGCGGGTCTGGTAGAAAGATGGGTACGCCTACCAGGCTTGCTCCTTGGCGAGAAACAATGGAAACTAGCATGGCACGAAATATGAACTCAACTGGCAGCAGCATGGGCTGTCTATGCAGACAGTCAGGCGTCTACATCGAGTCAGCGAGGGAACGAGGCGAGTAACACCTGGTGATGAGTCAACGCGGGAACGAGGCGAGTAACACCTGGTGATGGGTCAGCGAGGGAACGAGGCGAGTAACACCTCGTGATGGGTCAGCGCGGGAACGAGGCGAGTAACACCTGGTGATGGGTCAGCGAGGGAACGAGGCGAGTAACACCTGGTGATAGGTCAGCGAGGGAACGAGGCGAGTAACACCTGGTGATAAGTCAGCGAGGGAACGAGGCGAGTAAACCTGGTGATGGGTCAGCGAGGAACGAGGCGAGTAACACATAGGTGATGGGTCAGCGAGGGAACGAGGCGAGTAACACCTGGTGATGGGTCAGCGAGGGAACGAGGCGAGTAACACCTGGTGATGGGTCAGCGAGGGAACGAGGCGAGTAACACCTGGTGATGGGTCAGCGAGGGAACGAGGCGAGTAACACCTGGTGATGGGTCAGCGAGGGAACGAGGCGAGTAACACCTGGTGATGGGTCAGCGCGGGAACGAGGCGAGTAACACCTGGTGATGGGTCAGCGCGGGAACGAGGCGAGTAACACCTGGTGATGGGTCAGCGAGGGAACGAGGCGAGTAACACCTGGTGATGGGTCAGCAAGGGGAAAGAGGCGAGTAACACCTGGTGATGGGTCAGCGAGGGAACGAGGCGAGTAACACCTGGTGATGGGTCAGCGAGGGAACGAGGCGAGTAACACCTGGTGATGGGTCAGCGAGGGAACGAGGCGAGTAACACCTGGTGATGGGTCAGCGAGGGAACGAGGCGAGTAACACCTGGTGATGGGTCAGCGAGGGAACGAGGCGAGTAACACCTGGTGATGGGTCAGCGAGGGAACGAAGCGAGTAACACCTGGTGATGGGTCAGCGAGGGAACGAGGCGAGTAACACCTGGTGATGGGTCAGCGAGGGAACGAGGCGAATAACACCTGGTGATGGGTCAGCGCGGGAACGAGGCGAGTAACACCTGGTGATGGGTCAGCGAGGGAACGAGGCGAGTAACACCTGGTGATGGGTCAACGAGGGAACGAGGCGAGTAACACCTGGTGATGGGTCAGCGAGGGAACGAGGCGAGTAACACCTGGTGATGGGTCACGAGGGAACGAGGCGAGTAACACCTGGTGATGGGTCAGCGAGGGAACGAGGCGAGTAACACCTGGTGATGGGTCAGCGAGGGAACGAGGCGAGTAACACCTGGTGATGGGTCAGCGAGGGAACGAGGCGAGTAACACCTGGTGATGGGTCAGCGAGGGAACGAGGCGAGTAACACCTGGTGATGGGTCAGCGAGGGAACGAGGCGAGTAACACCTGGTGATGGGTCAGCGAGGGAACGAGGCGAGTAACACCTGGTGATGGGTCAGCGAGGGAACGAGGCGAGTAACACCTGGTGATGGGTCAGCTACAACCAACAATTACACGGACAGCAGTGGGGGAATTCCTGCCAGGAAGCGAAAAAAAAAAAGGACGGCAAGAAATGATAAGAATTCACTAGGACCTTGGAGTCATGTCGGACTGGAAACAAAAGCAGTGGCTGACTCGGAGTATTGTTATCGGGAGCGCTAAACCCGTATGGATTATACAGCGTCTGTGGGGGAGGGGATGTTAGATATTCAGGCTCAATGTAGGGAACTGGAGCACAGGTCCAATTCCCTAGATCAAGAGCCTCTCACCAGCCTCAAGGAACCTCCCTTGAGAGGATGGCGGGATGGGGGGGGGTCTGTGGGGGGGGTCTGGAGCCGACTCAGAACCACAGAATATTAATTAAAGACCAGCAAAAAAAAAAAACTCCAAGCACAACAACAAATAAAATAACATTATTTATATTTGCAAACATACAAAGTCTTAAAAATAGTAACAACAACAAAATAACGTTTATTGGTGGATTCCTCACCGAATCAAACATATTGTTTGTGGCTGTCACAGAGACGCATGTAGAAGATTATTTTAGCACTGAAATAAGGATCTGTGGATCCCGTCTGCTGAGACGCGACAGGAAAGACAAACAACGGGGGTGGGGATTTGTACGTTAAAGAGCCGCTTATTTGCACCGATTTACTGGACACTTAAAGACGTAGTTCAAGTTTAGCAGTAAAAAAGTAAAGTTAAAGTCATAATGAAGTTATTGTACTTGTGTAAGCCACCAAACACAGCTTCCCAGCAGCTCCAAGACCAATTATTGAAAATTGAAAATTGTCCAGAAAATCTTTCACATCCGGCCATAAATATTTAATTTTGTTACCTTGGAGTTTAAATTTACGACATCTAAAATTGAAGTACGAAGCTCATCCATTGCAGCATCCGGAATGGATAAGCTCAATGGCACTAGAAGTTAGCTCCAGACGTGTACTCACTTGATTTTTGGTACCAATATTGTTGCCAACCTTTAGATCTCCTCAAGTTCCTTTTTTATATGCTTTATAAGGCGCCGAGTACTCGAGGACGTAGTAATACGTCCACACAGGTTCTTTCCTAAGGCTCCTAACGGGAATTCTTAGGTTTGCTAGTATTGCATATGATAATGAAATTATATGATAGATATGGAGGCCTGGTCTGGGACCGGACCGCTGGGGCGGTGACCTCGGAAGCGACTCTATGTTAACTGGAGATGATATGCTTTTTGTAATGCGTACTTCTACATCCTTCTTGCACGTTGCCTGCATGATCTCTCCTCCCATGTTGTATTCCATGTCCGGTCTTCCAACCTGACCTAGTGTCATTACTTTAATAGAAGTCAAGTAGCAACGTTTCAGACCACGTTTGCAACCTGGTTAGTTATCTAAAACGTTTTCCATGTCCTCTTTGGTAGGTTATTTCCATACATCAGGAACGAGAGAGGAGAAAGAGAAAGTTTCTCTTCTTACACAATTCTCAACAAACTGAGTTGAGATATCATGGGATAACGCGCACAGAGAATATTGCAAAACATTGTGTTGGGAAGGCGAAGCTTTGTTAAATACTACTAGGCTGTAACCAGTGACTGACCCAACTACACTACCACCCTGACTGTGAGTTACTTCTGATTTACCCAATCCTCACCATCTACATGTAACCACACACTGTGACAGCACCATCACCACACAATGTGACAGCACCATCACCACACACTGTGACAGCACCATCACCACACTGTGCAGCACCATCACCACACACAGTGACAGCACCATCACCACACACAGTGACAGCACCATCACCACACACTGTGACAGCACCATCACCACACACTGTGAAAGCACCATCACCACACTGTGAAAGCACCATCACCACACAGTGACAGCACCATCACTACACATTGCAGCACCATCACTACACACTGTGACAGCAACATCATAAGAACATAAGAAAGGAGGAACACTACAGCAGGCCTGTTGGCCCATACTAGGCAGGTCCTTCACATTCCATCCCACTGACAGAGCTACCCAAGAAATAAGCTTTGATAATTATATTTACTCATGTGCAAGTCCCACTCAAATCCAACCCCTCTCACTCATGAATTTATGCAACCTAAATTTGAAACTACCCAAGGTCCTTGCTTCAATAACCCTAATAGGCAGACTGTTCCACTCATCAACTACCCTATTTCCAAACCAATACTTTCTTATATCCTTTCTAAATCTAAACTTATCTAATTTGAATCCATTATTGCGGGTTCTCTCTTGGAGAGATATCCTTAAGACCTTATTTATATCCCCTTTGTTAATACCCATTTTCCACTTGTATACCTCGATCATGTCTTCCCTCATTCTTCGTCTTACAAGTGAATGTACAAGTATTCTCCCAAAACGTAAACAGGCCTCTCCTCATACTATGGCCTTACAGATAAACATGAGAGCACCGAAACCAATAAAATAACCTATGGCATAAAATTACCCAAACTTACCATCATTCCTACTCACACCAACACCAAACCATAATGACTTGTTCCAGCCCTCGCTGTTCTCGTATTGACTAATCACCATCACCACACTGTGACAGCACCATCACAACACTGTGACAGCACCATCACCACACACTGTGACAGCACCATCATCACACACTGTGACAGCACCATCACCACACATTGTGACAGCACCATCACCACACACTGTGACAGCACCATCATCACACACTGTGACAGCACCATCACCACACACTGTGACAGCACCATCATCACACACTGTGACAGCACCATCACCACACACTGTGACAGCACCATCATCACACACTGTGACAGCACCATCACCACACGCGCTACTATTAGTAACTACAAGAGTGGGTGTGGGTTACCCAGCATGGGTCAGTATTCTTATGCTCCAGTCTTCTAGAGTGAAGGTACAGACATTAGTATATGTAACAAGTCTGGCGCTACCCTCCATAAGACGGATAAGGAGTGAGCAATTATCATACTGATGAAGACACACTTAAAGCAGCACATCTTTATTACAAACAATTCATTGTGTAGAGCTATATAAAGAGCTCATTAATAAAGCTTTCGTCTACAAATCTACAGGAAGCGTCCATGTATAATACTTGTCAACAATACCTGCCACCTCTTAATGAACGCACAGCTACCGTCTACAAGATGGGTATGGAGAACACTATAAACAAAACGTTTTAGCGGCTAAAAATTAAAAAAAAATTTGATTCATATATGTTGTAAAAGTAAAAATAACATTTGCTGACTTTTCCTGACGGAGGATGTCAACACCACAACACTGAGAGGTTACTCACCCACAGGAGTCGCTTCTCCCTCCGTCAGTCGTATCACAATTTCACTCTGGCCATTCAACACGAATCTTGGCGGGGTGTTGGCTGCCACCGGCGGCAGCAGCGGCCCCGCCAGCGCCGCCAGCAGTAGCAGCAGAATCGCCAGCCACGCCTCCTGCAGAAGCGACCACTGACGTCTGAAGGCGAGGGTGTAGCGGGTTCTGACCCGCTGGTGTGGTATAACATGCTCAGTGATGGAGCCTGTGCCTCGCTCTTCTGATATATGAGTATCTTCATTTTTGATAAAGTGCTCGTAGGGTTGTGAAGTAGCGTAGCAAGGTACTCTTAAGTAGTTCACTTCTCTTACTGGTGATGCAGAGAGCATCCATACTGCACTAGGTCTGTGGTAGCCTCTACCTTCCTCAACACATTCTTCACTCATGTCTTCACTTATCACAGAGTCTGGTATCGCATGGAGGATGTGTCTTACACCCTCCTCGACTCCACACGACGCATCCGCACATCCTTGCCGACGTACACAACACTGTCGTCCTTGAGAGAACATCTTGCCAGCCAACACTTTCTTCGTAGTCTTAAGAAAGAACGTATCTCATAGAGAGGATGATAACTGCACATCGCGACATTGTAGGCGCAGTGTGCAAGATACACATCTGACTAATGTCACGTGGAGTGACAGCATGACGTGCCCTCACTCTTCCCCACCTCTACTCTCACTCACTTTCTCTCCCACGCATCACTGACGGCCATCATCCCGCAGAGACAAGTGCTCGCAACATAACAATCTACACAGAGAAACTGGCGCCTTCACTACATATAAACACACCCTTTCTTCAGTGCGTGCACCGCCCTCTTCCTGAAGTTCCCCAGATGAGCGGGAATGTCAGGTGCTGCCACGGATGTTGGTGCCCGGGGTCGTGACACCCTCCCAGCAATACTCGAGATGATGTTCTTCTGGTTTCCAGGCCTTGACCAGATTCCTTCAGGGAGTCCCAGGCAGGTCACGCGGCCGCCCAGGCACAAAGGGCTTTAGAATGAAACAATTGTGCCTTACTGATTGTGCCTTTTCAGGGCCGCCCACAGTGCCTGCCACGAGTGCCAGCTGCTCCAACTACTGCGCCTGATTCACACCTGAAGAGAAGACAAAAAACAAAGTTGTTATTCTGGAGGAGGAAGGTGAGGAAGGCCGGGAATATATATATATATATATATATATATATATATATATATATATATATATATATATATATATATATATATATATATATATATCACATGCATATCAGGAGTCATGTAGTAATGAGATGTAGCAGAGCCTTGTCACGAGAGTGACCGGGTGCAACACACGTCATGACGACCTAGGGAAAAATGGATTAGGAAATATTCCATGATAACAGTGAGTGTTCCCTCGTCAAACACTGACTCGTCAAGCTGAACCAACCTCAGGAAAAATATGACAAGGTATATACACAGACGATAAAATTAAGAGAGAACACAAATACTGTAATATATGCTTCAAGACTGCTGGAAAGTCATATATATATATATATATATATATATATATATATATATATATATATATATATATATATATATATATATATATATATATATATATATATTATTGTAACCACGAACGAGTGGTATTGATCAATAACTACACTGCACTAGCCAGAGGTCGAACCCATGATGCTTTGGCCCGCCTCATGATGAGCGAAAACACATGACGCTCTAGACCACTGAACCACACAATCCTTAAGAGTAGCGCATCCAGTAGCACTGAATGTTGTACTCGCTACCCAGGACATACGGTGGTGTGGACGCCTCTAAGCTAAAAGCATCATGGGTTCGACCCTGGCTAGTGCAGTGTAGTTATTGATCAATACCACTCGTTCGTGGTTACAATAATATAATATACTGCTTGTTGAGCTAGTACACCAAACAGGAGTAGAATGAAATTAGCTAAGAGGCGTCCTACACCACCGTATGTCCTTGGGTAGCGAGTACAACATTCAGTCTACTGGATGCGCTACTCTTAAGGATTTTGTGGTTCAGTGGACTAGAGCGTCATGTGTTTTTGCTCATCATGAGGCGGGCCAAAGCATCATGGGTTCGACCCTGGCTAGTGCAGTGTAGTTATATATATATATATATATATATATATATATATATATATATATATATATATATATATATATATATATATATATATATAATATATATAGTGTGTAAACATAATTTTGTGTACGTACACACCCACAGCTACACGCCTACTTTTATGTAGCATAAGTCTTAATATGATGTACACACACACACACTTACCTGAACCATGCGTCATGCCCAAAGCATATAAGACATCTTAATAATAATAATAATAATAATAATAATAATAATAATAATAATAATAATAATATAATAATAATATCAATAATAAGAAGAACATAGGAAAGCTTTCTTGGAATTAATACTATCTTACATTTATTTAATTAAGTGAAGCTGATGAAGAATATTTCTTGATGAAAGCAACAAGTGAACTACGCAAGCAGCACTACAGACTCCATGTTGGAAAACATTCTTCCTAAGCAGAGTGCCTAACACCTACAACGAGAGTAGTGTCAGAGTGCCTGACGGCTACAACGAGAGTAGTGTCAGAGTGCCTGACGCCTACAACGAGAGTAGCGTCAGAGTGCCTGACGGCTACAACGAGAGTATTGTCAAAAAACACTGGGAATGTTCAAAATGTATAAACTGAACTCATAAAAGAAGATGGAACATAACGACTAGAAGCTTTACTCTTGCGACTACCACAAGCTCATGAGGCTCACATTCTTCATGGTAGGTGCCTTGATGCTGCCGAAGGGCTCTTGATTTGACAAACTGGAGGTACCCTCCGCCTCAGATGAAACTTGATTACCTCCCATTTTGACAGATGGCGTATGGCTTACGGGTTAGCACTTTTCAATGAATATAATAATAATTCTATAATTACAAAATGGTAATTACACTCACACAAATGAGACAAAGAGTAACGGTGACGGTGGTGTGTGTATGTGGGCATGTATAACACATGGGGTCCCTCAAGGATCTGTACTAGGAGCCACTGCTGCTCCTGATATACTCAAATATTTTCCCACAGGTGGTCAATTAATACCTGTACCGGTTTGTTGGTGACGCATAACTGATGAGAAATATAAAAAAATTGAACAGGAACAAACTAAAGGAATAGTGGAACAAGTAGCTACCGGAAGTGAACCCAAACAAATATAAAATCATAAAATGAAGTAGAGTCTATAAAGTTATTTTACACGAAACTTGATACTTCGTTTAGCACTCGTCACAGCCCCTTCGTTTAGCACTCGTCACAGCCCCTTCGTTTAGCACTCGTCACAGCCCCTTCGTTTAGCACTCGTCACAGCCCCTTCGTTTAGCACTCGTCACAGCCCCTTCGTTTAGCACTCGTCACAGCCCCTTCTCTCACTACCTCTGTTCTCCACACCACCCTTGCTGCTCTAGGATCCAACAACACCCCCTGCCCTACAACGCTGTAGGACCCTAGTGGGTTTAGCGCTTGGTTTTCATTATAATAATAATTATGAGGTTATTATGAAAAAAAGACACATTGAGAAACGAAAAAAATAATGTATAACCTCGATGGCACATGTGACATTAAGACATCTGGAAAAACCATCCAGGAAGTTGAAACAACGAGACCTACAAAACAGGTCAAAGCAGGTCAAGTTTATCATGGAGGATGCAACCTCCAGTCTGGAGTCCAAACTAAGGAAAATCTAAAGGTTTACAACGAAACTTGTTCCAGAAGCAAGAGAAAGAGAATAATGAGATATTAGAGGAATGTGATAAAAATGCTTTAGAAAACTGACAAGTTGAAAAATTAAGACACTTTTTGCAACATTTAGGAATCTTAATATGTAAATCTTTATTGCACAATGTTGCACAAGTGTCTAAGTCTTCAGATTAGAGAAAATTAATGTGACAGTCGTGGAGCAGAGAAGGTTAGAAGAGGACAAAGTTAGTACTAACCTGACTTCTTAAAGGGAACAAAGTGGCACTATTTAAGAGGCAGTGACAAGGATTAGGTTTTGCCACGCAAGTGGCTAGTTTATTGTGCACCTCATATCCATCCTGTGGAGGGTACAGCAAGAGCATATGGATACACAAAAGGCCCAGGAACTAGGTCCTAAAAGGGTTTACTTGGATTTATATCTACAGTTCACTTATCTGTTACAAGCAAATTTAGGAAATTTGCTTAATATATCTGGTATATTATTTTCATTAATGTGATATCTTGACATGCAACACAGGTTATTATACTATCTCTATAATCCTCAATAAATAGACAATTAAGCAGGTGTTTGAAAAATTAAATCACCTAGCTGGAAGCTCCACACGTAGCTACAAGATCAGGTACAACAGTTCTCACTAGGCCAGAAGCTAGTGAATGTGGGTGAAGCGACATCAAGAGGCGGAGTCCACAACACAACTTAATGTGTTAAATTACACACAAGAAAAACACTAAACACAGAGACAATATGAGCCAAAAATAAAACATTGATGAACGTCTCTCTCTCTCTCTCTCGTGGGCGCCTGTGACGAGCGGTGTACCGCAGGGGTCAGTCCTAGGACCAGTGTTATTCCTGGTATATGTAAATGACATGACGGACGGGATAGACTCAGAAGTGTCTCTATTCGCGGATGATGTGAAAATAATGAGGAGAATCACATCGGAAGAGGACCAGGCAGGGCTGCAAACAGACCTGGACAAGCTCGACATCTGGTCTAGCAGTTGGCTTCTCGAATTCAATCCCTCCAAATGCAAAGTCATGAGGATCGGAGAAGGGCAAAGAAGACCGCTGACAGAGTACAAGCTGGGCGGACAAAGGCTACAAACCTCGGCAAAGGAGAAAGACCTTGGAGTGAGTATAACGCCAAGCACGTCTCCGGAGGCACACATCAACCAGATAACTGCGGCAGCATATGGGCGTCTGGCAAACCTTAGATTAGCGTTCCGTTACCTTAACAAGGAATCGTTCAAGACACTGTATACCGTATACGTCAGGTCCATACTAGAATATGCAGCACCAGTCTGGAACCCACACCTGGTCAAGCACGTCAAGAAATTAGAGAAAGTGCAAAGGTTTGCAACAAGACTAGTCCCAGAGCTAGGGATTGTCCTACGAAGAAAGGTTAAGGGAAATCGGCCTGACGACACTAGAGGACAGGAGGGTTAGGGAGACATGATAACGACATATAAAATACTGCGAGGAATAGATAAGGTGGACAGAGACAAGATGTTCCAGGAGGGGACACAGAAACAAGGGGTCATAATTGGAAGTTGAAGACTCCTATGAGTCAAAGGGATGTTAGGAATATTTCTTCAGTCATAGAGTTGTCAGGAAGTGGAATAGCTTAGAAAGCGACATAGTGGAGGCAGGAACCATACATAGTTTTAAGACTAGGTTTGATAAAGCTCATGGAGCAGGGAGAGAGAGGACCTAGTAGCAATCAGTGAAGAGGCGGGGCCAGGAGCTATGACTCGACCCCTGCAACCACAAATAGGTGAGTACACACACAAACACACACACACACACAAACAAACACACACACACACACACACACACACACAAACACACACACACACACACAAACACACACACACACACACACACACAAACACACACACACACACACACACACACACAGGAAAGAAAGGCCTCCTCAGGAAGCATGTGAACTAAGTGATGATAATGGCGGAGGTGAGGGAGCGTAATAACTAAGGAGATGGTAAGTTATCTGACAACTAGCTGTAATAACTAGTTATAAGATCTCCTAACTCTTCTAAAGCCAGAGAAAGTAAACTTCTTACTCCCTTTCCCCCTTCTCTCCCTTCATATTTCTCTCTCTCTCTCTCTCTCTCTCTCCTCTCTCTCTCTCTCTCTCTCACACACACACACACACACACACACACACACACACACACACACACACTAGCAGACCTGAACTAGCTACAAATATGGTGTAGGAGGTGGCTACTTAAGTTCACTGCTGAATGTTCTCACTGTCAAGGACATGTGATGTTCTCACTGACAGTGACATGTGATGTTCTCACTGACAGTGACATGTGATGTTCTCACTGACAGTGACATGTGATGTTCTCACTGACAGTGACATGTGATGTTCTCACTGACAGTGACATGTGATGTTCTCACTGACAGTGACATGTGATGTTCTCACTGACAGTGACATGTGATGTTCTCACTGACAGTGACATGTGATGTTCTCACTGACAGTGCAACGTGAGACTCCCTCACCTGCACTCATTGAGTAATGTTGTGTTGACATCAGGGTTAACATCATCAATTGAGTTTGTAAGTCATATGTGCAACACTTGTGTCATATGTGCAACACTTGTGTCATATGTGAAACACTTGTGTCATATATGCAACACTTGTGTCATATGTGCAACACTTGTGTCATATGTGCAACACTTGTGTCATATGTGCAACACTTGTGTCATATGTGCAACACTTGTGTCATATGTGCAACACTTGTGTCATATGTGCAACACTTGTGTCATATGTGAAACACTTGTGTCATATATGCAACACCTTAACTTTACTGACATTCATATCCACATGCTGCTCTCTCACGCTCACGTGTGTGTGTGTGTGTATGTGTGTGTGTGTGTGTACAGTTTACTATTACACACACACACGTGTGTGTTATCGTAACAGTAAGTTTTACGAATACACACTCATGTGTGTATATGTATGTGTGTGTGTATGTGTAACGGAAAGCTCTACATACACACACAAACGTGTGTGTTATCGTGACAGTAAGCTCTACACTAACACACAAACACACTTAAGTACATGTGTGCGTGTGACGGAAAGATCCGCACAAACACAAAAGACCACACAAACATACAAAAGACCACACAAGACACAAACAAACAACAGCTGTACCATCCACCACTAGCAAACAACTCACTCCCACCACGCTTATTTAAACTGACAAAACTTGTCCCAGCAGCTATAAAAACTCTCGTACCAAGACGAACAACAAGTTTTGAGACGAGATGTTTACAACTCTGGAAGCAATCTCTTACACAAGTGCTAGAGGATAACGCTCACACCATCCATAGTCTAGCAATTAAAACATATATTTCCCTCTTCTGATTTTAAAACTTTTGCAGTGAAGAAAAGATGAATTACAAGAGAGTAAACGAGGAATGACGGAACGGACGATGTCTTCAGAAAAAGCTAGCGAGCGAGAGATCCGGAGGCCAGTTGAACCATGTTCCCACGCCTTGCATAATGTTCCCACGCCTTGTGTAATGTTCCCACGCCTGTGCAATGATCCTAGGGTGCGGACACTGGGTGTGTGTTGCGTGTTAAGACAGTAAGTAACCACTGATGACATCGTACTTACGTCACCTTCCATCTCAACTTATTTTAGCGTCAACTCGCATCGTCAGGGTGACACTAACTACCTTATTTCCAATAAACACATATATATATATATATATATATATATATATATATATATATATATATATATATATATATATATATATATATATATAATTTGCAGAACAAGCAAAATATTCTATATAATGTGTTAACAGTTCCGGGATCATCGCCCTCACCGAGACTCAGATCAGCAAGTAAAGATAAGTATATATTGAATAAGTAGACGTTTGTAACACTTACCTGTCATCTTACACGTTCAAGAAGACAAAAGAAAGACCAGCAATCCTGCCAGAGTGCTGAAAGTTTAAAAGGCTTCTGTTTCACACCTGGTATGAACTGGACGGTAGTACTCCCTAGGGTGGCTGTTGTCCACCAACTCCAGTAATCTCATAAGCACTTTAAAAATTAATAAGGACACATGTTAGGTAACTTTATTGCGACACGTTTAGCCTACACAGTAGGTTTCTTCAGTCAAATACAGAGGCTTCAGTAGAGATGTAAAGACGATGTAATCAGTTCATCACCCTTGAAGACGTAGTTCTGAGGGACTGACCACCTCAGAATTACGTCTTCAAGGGTGATGGACTGATTTACATCGTCTTTACATCTCTACTGTTTCTTCTGCCTCCTCTGTACTCGACTGAAGAAGCCTGCTGTGTAGACGAAACGTTTCGGAATAAAGATACCAAACTGTTGCACATGTGTCTTACTTATCAACTTGTCAATACTGCATACCATTATCATATTCACTTGGCATCACTAACACATAAATTGATGTCAACACCCACATTAAATGTTAAACACTGCTGACTGACTTGAGATGAGTAGCTGGTGTGTGTGTGTGCTCGTGGTGTTGCAGGTGTAGCACCGTGTGTGTGCTCCTGGTGTTGCAGGTGTAGCACCGTCAACACTGACTGAGGATGGTGTTACTTGTGTGAGGACCTCGGTCAAGCAACTTACGTCACGCCCCCGTCCAATGTGAGAGAACTGTCGTAGTTGCTCTCTGGTAGCCTGGGTGCGCCTGCGACGCTTCACCACTATATAGGGCGACTTGCATCACCTTCCCAATGCGATTAAGATGACATCACATCATGAGAGCTGGGATGGTGACGGGTGAGACCTTAACAATGATGTAAGGAAGAGTTTCACCGCTACCACCACTGCACCGCTACCACCACCACCAGTATCAATACTGCACCGCTACCACCACCACCACCAGTACCAATACTGCACCGCTACCACCACTGCACCGCCAACATCACCACCAGTACCAACACTGCACCGTTACCACCAACACTGCACTACTACCACTGTTTTCTGTCTCAATACTACCATCACCTACAGTGCACCTCCACCACTATGTCTTCTCTCGCTACAACCATCACCGCTTCTAATACCTATGTTCCTCACTAACACCACCGGGGCAGGCAACCTTGTGGCGAGGCAGCAGTGGTGCCAAACCCCCGGGGCACGCAACATTGTGGTGAGGCAGCACAATCAACACATCACCCTGGGGCAACAGCGCCGTTAGCACTGGTAACAGTGGCCTTGGGGCGTAACAACACCTCAGGTCTAACTGTGTATGTACCCCCAGGGTTGTGCACAACCCGCAGCTGATTGATCAAAGGTTTATCTCATGAGCTTCCTCTCCCACCCTCCCCGTGTGCCTCTCCCACCCTCCCCGTGTGCCTCTCGCCTCGCTGATAACAGTGTAAAATAAATTGTCTTCATTCGCCTGCCGGATGATGGTTCAAGACAATCCGAAACATCTAAACTGTGGGTTAGTAGTGTGAAGAGGAGGACACAATAAAAGACATGGGAGGAAGTGCAAAAAAAAAAAAAAAACAGTGAAAAGGTGAAAAATAGGGGAGCGGTGGGCACAATAAGAGAACACTATCAACATCTGCGGTCCCAGATTATTCAACATCTTATCAGAAGATCTCAGAAACACTTCTGGAACAAGTATAGAAGTCTTCAAGAGGAAACTGGACAAGTATCTCCACAAGGTGATGGATCAACCAGGCTGTGATGGATATGTGGGGTAGCGGACAACCAGCAGCAACAGCCTGGTTAACCAGGCTAGCACCAGACAAACCTGGCCCATGGCCGAGCTCCAGGAGTAGGAAGACTCTCGAAACTCATCAAAAGTGTTGCTAATCTACTGGATGCTAATGAAGGGTTCTTCATCGAAGGCACTGGAGCCACTTGAATTAAAAATGATTGTCTTCCACTCCCCAGGCGCTGTATGCCTCTTACGGGTTTAGCGTTTTTCCCATGCGTCTAAAAATATTAAGATGACTGCTAGCCAATGTGGCGGTTGTGATTGGCGGATTGAGACGTGGCACTCTGCAGCGTTGCCACACACTATATCCAGCACCTGCATGCACCATACAACATAGTGCTAGCTTATATCCACCACCTGCCTGCACCATACAGCATGGTGCTAGCTTATATCCACCACCTGCCTGCACCATACACCATGGTGCTAGCTTTTATCCACCACCTGCCTGCATCATACACCATGGTGCTAGCTTATATCCACCACCTGCCTGCACCATACACCATGGTGCTAGCTTATATCCACCACCTGCCTGCATCATACACCATGGTGCTAGCTTATATCCACCACCTGTCTGCACCATACACCATAGTGCTAGCTTATATCCACCACCTGCCTGCACCATACACCATGGTGCTAGTTTATATCTACCACCTGCCTGCACCATACACCATGGTGCTAGTTTATATCCACCACCTGCCTGCACCATACACCATGGTGCTAGCTTATATCCACCACCTGCCTGCACCATACACAATGGTGCTAGCTTATATCCACCACCTGTCTGCACCATACACCATAGTGCTAGCTTATATCCACCACCTGCCTGCACCATACACCATGGTGCTAGTTTATATCCACCACCTGCCTGCACCATACACCATGGAGCTACCTTATATCCACCACCTACCTGCACCATACACCATGGTGCTAGCTTATATCCACCACCTGCCTGCACCATACACCATGGTGCTAGCTTATATCCACCACCTGCCTGCACCATACACCATAGTGCTAGCTTATATCCACCACCTGCCTGTACCATACACCATGGTGCTAGCTTATATCTACCACCTGCCTGCACCATACACCATGGTGCTAGCTTATATCCACCACCTGCCTGCACCATACACCATGGTGCTAGCTTATGTCCACCACCTGCCTGCACCATACACCATGGTGCTAGCTTATGTCCACCACCTGCCTGCACCATACACCATGGTGCTAGCTTATATCCACCACCTGCCTGCATCATACACCATGGTGCTAGCTTATATCTACCACCTGCCTGCACCATACACCATAGTGCTAGCTTATATCCACCACCTGCCTGCACCATACACCATGGTGCTAGCTTATATCCACCACCTGCCTGCACCATACACCATGGTGCTAGCTTATATCCACCACCTGCCTGCACCATACACACATGGTGCAGCTTATATCCACCACCTGCCTGCACCATACACCATGGTCTAGCTTATATCCACCACCTGCCTGACCATACACCATAGTGCTAGCTTATATCCACCACCTGCCTGTACCATACACCATGGTGCTGCTTATATCCACCACCTGCCTGCACCATACACCATGGTGCTAGCTTATATCCACCACCTGCCTGCACCATACACCATAGTGCTAGCTTATATCCACCACCTGCCTGTACCATACACCATGGTGCTAGCTATATCCACCACCTGCCTGACCATACACCATGTAGCTAAACACTGCCTGTACATACACCAGAGAAACCTTATAAAGTGTATCAAAATGTAAACAAGCGACACCTTCCTCGTGCTCCTCAAAACACGAATGTCACTCACTGAACAAGCTGATACGATGCTAAAACTAAACTTCCTTACTACAAATAACAAGGCAACAGTGGGAAAGAACATGCACCTAACACAAATAGGTATGTTGAACAGCTAACACAAATTTCACTGCTGTGTTGAACACTGCGTCTACCACTGCTGTGTTGAACACTGCGTCTACCACTGCTGTGTTGAACACTGCGACTACCATTGCTGTGTTGAACACTGCGACTACCACTGCTGTGTTGAACACTGCGACTACCACTGCTGTGTTGAACACTGCGTCTACCATTGCTGTGTTGAACACTGCGACTACCACTGCTGTGTTGAACACTGCGACTACCATTGCTGTGTTGAACACTGCGTCTACCACTGCTGTGTTGAACACTGCGTCTACCATTGCTGTGTTGAACACTGCGACTACCACTGCTGTGTTGAACACTGCGACTACCACTGCTGTGTTGAACACTGCGACTACCCATGCTGTGTTGAACACTGCGTCTATCACTGCTGTGTTGAACACTGCGACTACCATTGCTGTGTTGAACACTGCGACTACCACTGCTGTGTTGAACACTGCGTCTACCACTGCTGTGTTGAACACTGCGACTACCATTGCTGTGTTGAACACTGCGACTACCCATGCTGTGTTGAACACTGCGACTACCCATGCTGTGTTGAACACTGCGTCTACCACTGTTGTGTTGAACACTGCGACTACCATTGCTGTGTTGAACACTGCGACTACCACTGCTGTGTTGAACACTGCGACTACCCATGCTGTGTTGAACACTGCGTCTACCACTGCTGTGTTGAACACTGCGACTACCATTGCTGTGTTGAACACTGCGACTACCATTGCTGTGTTGAACACTGCGTCTACCACTGCTGTGTTGAACACTGCGACTACCATTGCTGTGTTGAACACTGCGACTACCACTGCTGTGTTGAACACTGCGACTACCAATGCTGTGTTGAACACTGCGACTACCAATGCTGTGTTGAACACTGCGACTACCACTGCTGTGTTGAACACTGCGAACTACCATGCTGCTGTGTTGAACACTGCGACTACCAATGCTGTGTTGAACACTGCGACTACCAATGCTGTGTTGAACACTGCGACTACCATTGCTGTGTTGAACACTGCGACTACCACTGCTGTGTTGAACACTGCGACTACCCATGCTATGTTGAACACTGCGTCTACCACTGCTGTGTTGAACACTGCGACTACCATTGCTGTGTTGAACACTGCGACTACCATTGCTGTGTTGAACACTGCGTCTACCACTGCTGTGTTGAACACTGCGACTACCATTGCTGTGTTGAACACTGCGACTACCACTGCTGTGTTGAACACTGCGACTACCAATGCTGTGTTGAACACTGCGACTACCAATGCTGTGTTGAACACTGCGACTACCAATGCTGTGTTGAACACTGCGACTACCAATGCTGTGTTGAACACTGCGACTACCAATGCTGTGTTGAACACTGCGACTACCACTGCTGTGTTGAACACTGCGACTACCAATGCTGTGTTGAACACTGCGACTACCACTGCTGTGTTGAACACTGCGACTACCAATGCTGTGTTGAACACTGCGACTACCAATGCTATGTTGAACACTGCGACTACCAATGACGTGTTGAACACTGCGACTACCACTGCTGTGTTGAACACTGCGACTACCAATGCTGTGTTGAACACTGCGACTACTAGATGCAAAACATTTATCAGTGTATGATGTGAGACAGTAGTGGTGCCCTTATAGCAGTGACCTTCCTTCCAGCAGCAGCGACCTTCACTGCAGCAGCAGCGACCTTCACTGCAGCAGCAGCGACCTTCACTGCAGCAGCAGCGACCTTCAATGCAGCAGCAGCGACCTTCACTGCAGCAGCAGCGACCTTCACTGCAGCAGCAGCGACCTTCACTGCAGCAGCACCGACCTTTGTGACAGCGACCTTCCTTGCAGTATCAAGAACATCGTGGAGTAGTGGTATCAGGTTCAGCTTACACCCGATACTACCAGAGTCGTCTTCCAGGAAGAGGTGGGTCATGTGGGCAAGTCTCCCAACACCAGCTGCTCTTCTTCATCTACCAGCAAACAGATACCCCAAGAGTTGGTCGACAATTGTAGGCGACACTATGAGGGAGGACACAAATAGGACCCCAGTCGAAATAAGACGTACATATCCCTATCCTCTGAGACCCCCTGGTTCAAACCCCTTTATTTGTAACGGAAAGACACAGGATTTTCCCACACAGATTCACTTTCTTACCTTTCTGTAGGTTCATTTTTAGATGATAAGACACATGTACAATACGTAGAATAAAGATAACTAACTGTTGCACATGTGTCTTACTTATGTACTTGCCGGTACTGTATACCATTCATAGTCAGTCTTTCTTGGAGTTGCGTTCGAGAAGCACTAACCTAGCCTGGGCCAGTAGGCCTACTTCAGTGGCCTTCTAGTGTTATTACTGGGCTCCACTGTGAAGACACTACATGTAGAATAAGTCTTAATATTGAGGAAGCCTAATAGTATGGTGAATAAGTCTTAATACTGAGGAAGCCTAATAATATGCTGAGTAAGTCTTAATACTGAGGAAGCCTAATAATATGCTGAGTAAGTCTTAATACTGAGGAAGCCTAATAATATGCTGAGTAAGTCTTAATATTGAGGAAGCCTAATAATATGCTGAGTAAGTCTTAATACTGAGGAAGCCTAATAATATGCTGAGTAAGTCTTAATATTGAGGAAGCCTAATAATATGCTGAGTAAGTCTTAATACTGAGGAAGCCTAATAATATGCTGAGTAAGTCTTAATACTGAGGAAGCCTAATAATATGCTGAGTAAGTCTTAATACTGAGAAAGTCTAACCTTCATCAAGGATATCAGGGAAAGTCACCGACATTTCAAATCGCCGATGCCAGCGAGTTATGCAGCAACGTAATACATGCTGAGCTTCACTTATGTTATGCCAAATTAGTAAATAAGTGTATACACGGGAGAACACTAAGTGTATACACGGGAGAACACTAAGTGTATACACGGGAGAACACTAAGTGTATACACGGGAGAACACTAAGTGTATACACGGGAGAACACTAAGTGTATACACGGGAGAACACTAAGTGTATACACGGGAGAACACTAAGTGTATACACGGGAGAACACTAAGTGTATACACGGGAGAACACTTAGCCAGGAGGAAAATATGGGAGACTTCTGCAGACGCAATGACGACACGACAACGTCGGTCAAATCACCGGCGTTCTTATCAAGTGTCGTATTATTGATGGCATACAAGACCGATAACCTGAAGAATAGGTCACATGTGCAACACCTGGGTATCGTTATCATCGAAACGTTTCGTCTGTATTTGACTGAAGCAGATTGTGCAGGCGAAACGTTTCCATAATAAGAACATAAGAAAGAAGCACTGCAGAAGGCCTACTGACCCATGCTAGGCAGGTCCAAGTCACCCACTACAATGCTTCATAAATTGGATAATAAGCTGTATGGGTACTGTAGATAAATGATTCAGATAAATTAGACACATGTACAACACTTGGGTATCTTTAATGAGGAAACGTTTCGCCACACAGTGGCTCCCCACATATGCTGTATTCTTTTCATGACTGATGGGCTGGTTACATCGACTCCAGGCTGAGGGTCTCATTACCTGATCATCACCATTCTTCCTTGTATAGGACTGATGAAGTTACTGTGGCGAAACGTTTCCACAAGATACTGAAGTGTTGCGCATGTGTCTAATTTGTCATAATGGGTACTGTGAACACCGTCTTATACACAGTTGTGAACCATCACAGAGAGGGTTTACTGGTAGTTGTGAACCATCACAGAGAGGGTTTACTGGTAGTTGTGAACCATCACAGAGAGGGTTTACTGGTAGTTGTGAACCATCACAGAGAGGGTTTACTGGTAGTTGTGAACCATCACAGAGAGGGTTTACTGGTAGTTGTGAACCATCACAGAGAGGGTTTACTGGTAGTTGTGAACCATCACAGAGAGTTTACTGGTAGTTGTGAACCATCACAGAGAGTTTACTGGTAGTTGTGAACCATCACAGAGAGGGTTTACTGGTAGTTGTGAACCATCACAGAGAGGGTTTACTGGTAGTTGTGAACATCACATAGGGTTTACTGGTAGTTGTGAACCATCACAGAGAGGGTTTACTGGTAGTTGTGAACCATCACAGAGAGGGTTTACTGATAGTTGTGAACCATCACAGAGGTTTTACTGATAGTTGTGAACCATCACAGAGGGTTTACTGGTAGTTGTGAACCATCACATAGAGGGTTTACTGATAGTTGTGAACCATCACAGAGGGTTTACTGATAGTTGTGAACCATCACAGAGGGTTTACTGGTAGTTGTGAACATCACAGAGGGTTTACTGATAGTTGTGAACCATCACAGAGAGTTTACTGGTAGTTGTGAACCATCACAGAGAGTTTACTGGTAGTTGTGAACCATCACAGAGGGTTTACTGGTAGTTGTGAACCATCACAGAGAGTTTACTGGTAGTTGTGAACCATCACAGAGAGTTTACTGGTTTGAACATCACAGGAGTTTATTGTGAACCATCACAGAGAGTTTACTGGTAGTTGTGAACCATCACAGAGAGTTTACTGATAGTTGTGAACCATCACAGAGAGGGTTTACTGGTAGTTGTGAACCATCACAGAGAGGGTTTACTGATAGTTGTGAACCATCACAGAGAGGGTTTACTGATAGTTGTGAACCATCACAGAGGGTTTACTGATAGTTGTGAACCATCACAGAGAGGTTTACTGGTAGTTGTGAACCATCACAGAGAGTTTACTGGTAGTTGTGAACCATCACAGAGAGTTTACTGATAGTTGTGAACCATCACAGAGAGGTGTTCATCTGATAGTTGTGAACCATCACAGAGAGTTTACTGGTAGTTGTGAACCATCACAGAGAGTTTACTGGTAGTTGTGAACCATCACAGAGGATGGTTTACTGAAGTTTGTGAACATCACAGAGGTTTACTGATAGTTGTGAACCATCACAGAGAGTTTACTGTAGTTGTGAACCATCACAGAGAGGTTTACTGTAGTTGTGAACCATCACAGAGGTTTACTGATAGTTTTGAACCATCACAGAGGTTTACTGGTAGTTGTGAACCATCACAGAGGTTTACTGTAGTTGTGAACCATCACAGAGAGTTTACTGGTAGTTGTGAACCATCACAGAGGGTTTACTGGTAGTTGTGAACATCACAGAGGTTTACTGTAGTGTGAACCATCACAGAGAGTTTACTGGTAGTTGTGAACCATCACAGAGAGTTTACTGGTAGTGTGAACCATCACAGAGGTTTACTGGTAGTTGTGAACCATCACAGAGAGTTTACTGGTAGTTGTGAACCATCACAGAGAGGGTTTACTGGTAGTTGTGAACCATCACAAGAGGGTTTACTGGTAGTTGTGAACCATCACAGAGGGTTTACTGGTAGTTGTGAACCATCACAGAGGGTTTACTGATAGTTGTGAACATCACAGAGAGTTTACTGTAGTTGTGAACCATCACAGAGAGTTTACTGATAGTTGTGAACCATCACAGAGAGGGTTTACTGATAGTTGTGAACCATCACAGAGGGTTTACTGTAGTTGTGAACCATCACAGAGGTTTACTGATAGTTGTGAACCATCACAGAGAGGTTTACTGATAGTTGTGAACCATCACAGAGGGTTTACTGGTAGTTGTGAACCATCACACAGGTTTACTGGTAGTGTGAACATCACAGAGGTTTACTGATAGTTGTGAACCATCACAGAGAGTTTACTGATAGTTGTGAACCATCACAGAGGGTTTACTGGTAGTTGTGAACCATCACAGAGGGTTTACTGGTAGTTGTGAACAATCACAGAGAGTTTACTGATAGTTGTGAACCATCACAGAGAGGGTTCACTGATAGTTGTGAACCATCACAGAGAGTTTACTAGTAGTTGTGAACCATCACAGAGAGTTTACTGTAGTTGTGAACCATCACAGAGAGTTACTGATAGTTGTGAACCATCACAGAGGTTTACTGTAGTTGTGAACCATCACAGAGGTTTACTGGTAGTTGTGAACCATCACAGAGGTTTACTGGTAACCATCAGCAAAATATATAGTTTGTACAGAAATCACAAGAGTCTTTGGTATTGTGAATCAGCATAATTTAAGGTCACTTTGGTTGAATCAGCATAATTTAAGGTCATCTTTGGTTGAATCAGCATAATTTAAGGTCATCTTTGGTTGAATCAGCATAATTTAAGGTCATCTTTGGTTGAATCAGCATAATTTAAGGTCATCTTTGGTTGAATCAGCATAATTTAAGGTCATCTTTGGTTGAATCAGCATAATTTAAGGTCATCTTTGGTTGAATCAGCATAATTTAGGTAGTTGTGAACCATAATAAGCATTTTGGTTGAATCAGCTAATATCACGAGTTTATATATAAGGTCATCTTTGGTTGAATCAGCATAATTTAAGGTCATCTTTGGTTGAATCAGCATAATTTAAGGTCATCTTTGGTTGAATCAGCATAATTTAAGGTCATCACTGGTTAAAGTCACATACCGTATTATTATTATAATCAAGGGGAAGCTCTAAACCCGTAGGATTATACAGCGCATGTGGGGTGGGGGGGAAGGCAATCAGGTTTAATTGAAGGAGCTGGAGCACAGATCCAATTCCCTAGATCAAGAGCCCCTCACCAGCATCAAGGAACCTCCCTTGAGGGTCACATACTGTATGCCTACAACTCGTGTGTACTGAAATCGTTGTACTGTAAGTCTGTAAAGTTATACGTATAGAACTTCAAACTTAGTTTACCTTTAAAATAAAGTTAATGAGTATGTAAACGATAAAGCAGAGGTAAACACACGAACGACTACCTCACGAACCGTAACATTCGTAGTCACATCAAATATATTGAGGGAAACAAACTTGAATGGTGAAATGCAGTTGTAGTTCTACACCCTTGATAGTAGTTCTACACCCTTGATAGTAGTTCTACACCCTTGATAGTAGTTCTACACCCTTGATAGTAGTTCTACACCCTTGATAGTAGTTCTACACCCTTGATAGTAGTTCTACACCCTTGATAGTATACTGTAAGTGAACAAGAGTGTCTTCTGAGGGTACTTCTCCGCTTCAGATCACGGAGGCAGAACACACACACGAAAGTCTTTGTTTATCAGGATGGAGTGAGGAAGGATGCACAAGTGCCCTCACCCTCCCTCCCTCTCTCTCACTCACACGCCGCGCTGGTACACACACACACCCTCCCACTACGATGCCACAAGAACCACTGTCCAGCACGCAAGCCAGGCAGCCATAACCCAGACCGTGAGTCACCCCACCCCACCCAGTCCCCGTTTAAACCGCGGGAGAGTCCCACCCATTACTGTCCCCCATCAAAGCCCATGTCACCCCCACCCATTCTCCTGTCAAAGCCCTGGTCGATTAGGGTGCAGCGTAGCTCACTAGTGAGAGCATTCAACTCATAACAGTAATGTTCTGGGTTCAATTCCCTGGTACTGGGAAACACACGGGCCAGTTTTCGTACCCTCCTGCTGCCGCTGCCCACCTACCAATAAACATAGATACCTGTGTCTTAGCCCATCGTTGTGGGTCGCATCCAGGAAAAAAAATGTGTAAGAAACTTTAATACCTGCTGGAATGTTATATTCTGTGTAAGAAACTCCAGTCCTGCTGGAATGTTATATTCTGTGTAAGAAACTCCAGTCCTGCTGGAATGTTATATTCTGTGTAAGAAACTCCAGTCCTGCTGGAATGTTATATTCTGTGTAAGAAACTCCAGTCCTGCTGGAATGTTATATTCTGTGTAAGAAACTCCAGTTCTGCTGGAATGTTATATTCTGTGTAAAAAACTCCAGTCCTGCTGGAATGTTATATTCTGTGTAAAAAACTCCAGTTCTGCTGGAATGTTATATTCTGTGTAAAAAACTCCAGTCCTGTTGGAATGTTATATTATGTAAGAAACTCCAGTCCTGCTGGAATGTTATATTCTGTGTAAGAAACTCCAGTCCTGCTGGAATGTTATATTCTGTGTAAGAAACTCCAGTCCTGCTGGAATGTTATATTCTGTGTAAAAAACTCCAGTTCTGCTGGAATGTTATATTCTGTGTAAAAAACTCCAGTCCTGTTGGAATGTTATATTATGTGTAAGAAACTCCAGTCCTGCTGGAATGTTATATTCTGTGTAAGAAACTCCAGTCCTGCTGGAATGTTATATTCTGTGTAAGAAACTCCAGTCCTGCTGGAATGTTATATTCTGTGTAAGAAACTCCAGTCCTGCTGGAATGTTATATTCTGTGTAAGAAACTCCAGTCCTGCTGGAATGTTATATTCTGTGTAAGAAACTCCAGTTCTGCTGGAATGTTATATTTTGTGTAAAAAACTCCAGTCCTGCTGGAATGTTATATTCTGTGTAAAAAACTCCAGTTCTGCTGGAATGTTATATTCTGTGTAAAAAACTCCAGTCCTGTTGGAATGTTATATTATGTGTAAGAAACTCCAGTCCTGCTGGAATGTTATATTATGTATAAGAAACTCCAGACCTGGAATGTTATATTCTGTGTAAGAAACTCCAGTCCTGCTGGAATGTTATATTCTGTGTAAGAAACTCCAGTTCTGCTGGAATGTTATATTCTGTGTAAGAAACTCCAGTTCTGCTGGAATGTTATATTCTGTGTAAGAAACTCCAGTCCCGCTGGAATGTTATATTATGTGTAAGAAACTCCAGTTCTGCTGGAATGTTATATTCTGTGTAAGAAACTCCAGTCCTGCTGGAATGTTATATTATATGTAAGAAACTCCAGTCCTGCTGGAATGTTATATTCTGTGTAAAAAAATCCAGACCTGGAATGTTATAGTATGTGAAGGAAAATACTCCAGTCCTGTGTAAGAAACTCCAGTTCTGCTGGAATGTCATATTCTGTGTAAGAAAACACTTCAATCCTGTGTGTAAGAAATTCCAGTACCTGCTGAAAGTATTCCAGTGTTGGGTACAAGGTATCTGTGTACCTATTGAGGTTAAAAAGCCTGGCTCACCTCCACCCATTCCACATGCTCCATCAAAGACCCTCTCCCCTACTTAACCAACCTCTCCTGTGACCGATTACGACAACATTTCTAGCCTACCAGCCTGGCCTTGGTTAAGCTTCCTTGACAGTGCCTTTTCAATCGGGCTGTTGCTGCAAGCGGCCCACTGGCCCGCATGGCCATCACAACCTGCTTGGTTTGGCACTTGATAGATGTAGTGGTCCTCTTGTAGACTTGTACACTTATTCCAACAACATTTCTGATATCTGCTGGTAGCAAGCTGAATAATTTTATTCTACGGATGTTGACAGTGTTCTCTTATTGTGACCGTGGAGCCCCTGCTGTCTCACTGGATTTATTTTATACTTCGTCCAATATCTTTCACTCCAGTAAGTTGGTATGGTAGAGTGTAGATTAGCGTCCTGGTTTTCCAGTAGCTTCCAGGTATATATTATCAGGCATCCCTCTCTTCTCTGTTCCAGAGCATACATTCCAGGTACTTGTACTTGAGAGAGAGAGAGAGAGAGAGAGAGAGAGAGAGAGAGAAGACAGACAGACAGAGACAGATAGACAGAGAGAGAGAGAGAGAGAGAGAGAGAGAGAGACAGAGACAGACAGACAGAGACAGAGACAGATAGACAGACAGAGAGAGAGAGAGAGAGAGAGAGAGAGAGAGAGAGAGAGAGAGAGAGAGAGAGAGAGACAGAGAGACAGAGACAGAAGAACAGAGATAGCAATCAATTTCTTTCAACTCTTCCTTTTCTCAATGTACCACTGCTTACTACCACTATATAATGCAACCACAATCAGCCAACATAACCAATCAACCAACCACCAAAACACCACCATCACTAACCACCATCACCACCACCCAGCGATCCCCGCCTCACCTCCACTCACCACCACATCCACCAACGCATCATCCGCGTCACCACAATCATCCAGATACGATAAGAATGAGAAACGAAAAAAAAAATGAAACACTCTGAACCTTGCTGCAAGAAAGCTACACCAGCATTAAAAAATTTGAAGCCAATCAGAAGACGCATTTTTTAGTTATCGCATTGAGATTTCAAAGGAAGAAGAATGTCTAACAGCCATTACAAGTGTTCCTTTAGGGGATATGTCTAACTACTGGCAATTATGTAATCTGCTGCCTCTGTTCAACTAGCGATAAATAGGTAACCGAGTGTTAGTCGACGGCAGTACGTACGTAGGTAACACTAATGAAAACGGGAAAACACGACCACTGCTGTGTAATTACAACAGAAAAAGATAATGACAAATAGGTAACACACTCTCTCTCTCTCCTTACTTTTCACAATATATGAGACAAGCTTAAGAGGTTACTACCAGGTGATGGAAATTAGCAATGGCAGTGTACCCCCACTTCCTTGGATCAAAACCTTTTCACCGGCATACAGGCACCTCGTCCTCCTGTGTGATGTTGCGAAAATTGCATTACGGTACATTTCGCTCACCAGCCTTATAAATCCAACGTTTCGCATACCAGGAACTTTATTAACGAGGAAAACCTGGTGGTCTTTAATGAAGCAGTCTTTATAGCGAGAGTCTTGGTGTCCAACACTGAGACAACATCCTCCTTCTTGATTACACATTTTGTTCTGTAGAACCAACCTTGACGTTACTCTCTTAATATCTTATAGCAGAAAGTTGTACTTTCTGGTGTGTATCTACTCTCTCTCTCTCTCTCTTTCTCTCTTTCTCTTTCTCTCAGGCCAAATATCTATCGACAAGTACTTTTAACAACTGGTAGTTAGCTAATATACACACACACACACACACACACGAGTAAATATAAAACCCAAGAAGCCAGAAGTCTGTGATGCCGATCAAGGTGGTCTAGGTGGCAGGGCCAGGAGCTAAGTATCGACGCTCACTAACACATATCGGAGAGTACACACACACACAGGAAAGTAGATGGTCATCTCCCGTGTTAAAAGAGACACGGTGTGTGCTCACAGAAACCATGCAGCTGAGATGCAATAGTAGTGTAATACTAGTCTAAGCGGAGCTCTACTACTACTACTACTACTACTACTACTACTACTACTACTACTACTACTGCTGCTGCTGGAAATGCTTCACACCCACCTTCACACATTGTATTTCTCTTCCTCGAGAGTTCAACACCAGCAGCCAGCGTAGCAATTTAGGCATCACTGCCTTCAAATATAAGAGAAACTACCAAGAAATCTCTAGTTTCAAAAAGAAACGTTACTTTTGTTTTTGCGCTCCAACCCTGATCAACTAAGCTGTGGTCCATACGTCGGACTGTGAATGGAAGCATCCAAAGTGTGGCTAATAAGACCGTCAACCAGGAGGTCTGGTTTGGAACCAGGAGGTCTGGTCTGGGACCAGGAGGCCTGGTCTGGGACCAGGAGGTCTGGTCTGGAACCAGGCAGCGATGGCGGTCACCCCAGGAATTAGCAACAGTGTGAACAGTGTAACTTGACCATCAACAGGTTACCTACTTCCAGCATCAAGCAGGAAGCTTGACCAGGGATGGGACCAGGTGAGTGCGTCATCTCTGGAAGTGTTTGATGGAGCGGGAATAAAGTCACCTAGCGGCCAGATGAAGCGTAAATGTAATACAAGGTCAAGCATTACATACCCTCAGTTCAGTCAGAAGGTCACTCAGATCAGTGCACCACCACTGGACCATCAGTTACCCCACCTTCACATGTTAGCAGACACCACCATGTATAGTAGTGGTTGTTTCTTGCAGCACTAGTTACGAACACTCATGTCAGGGAAGGTTGTCCTGACACATACAATAACAACAAGGAGTGACTATCGTCATGGGGAAGCAATAAGCCTGCAGAGGAAATGGGCTGGGCTAATTCAACGAAGGGGTGGCCAGCTCCATTTCCTTGGACCACGAGCTTTTCACCGACAAGAAACCTATAAATCCCTTGCTGGTGATGGAGGTTCACATGGTGTTTGTCTCCCCACACACCTCGCCATCCATGCACACCAGACACTGCTCTAGCGTCCACTTCTCAAAAACATTTTTTTTCCTTGTAAAAAAATGATGAGTGAGCGTCTTGTTCCGTTAGACGGTTAGAGTCACAGTCTAAATGTGGTGTCATTTTATCCATGAGTTGCGTGGTGGGTGCGTGTTGAAGACGACGGGGGGGTCAGGTGTAGTATCACCTGCCTGCGTCTACCATCCTCCTCTTTTATTTTTTAAATCAACTTCTTGACCACATTTTGATATATTCTTATGAACTCTTCGCATAATTTGTTTACAAATGTCTCTTGTATTCTTTTATTTAACTTTGGTAAACGTAAATCGCAATGTAGTGGAGTGTGTCTTGTGTTTGTGTTCTTCCTCTCTCTCCTCCCAACATGTTATTCACAACACATCCTCGTCGCTTTCACAAAGTCTCATCACAAAACTTATATCGAGGATTTCTTCTTCGCTCATAATAAACACTTAATGAGACTCTAAGACGCCTCTTCTTATCTCTCTTACATTTTCCTATATCCTTCATTCAGCTAAGTGCTTTTTTTGTTTACTATTGACATCGTCTATGTATGTTGTGATCCTAGTGATCTGTCTTACATGTTTTCTATTTCAGCAAAGCCTCGGTGGGAAACGGCCGACATGTTAATATATATATATATATATATATATATATATATATATATATATATATATATATATATATATATATATATATATATCCTAGGTAGTAGGTTGGAAGACAGCAACCGCCCAGGGAGGTACTACCGTCCTGCCAAGTGAGTGTAAAACGAAAGCCTGTAATTGTTTAAATGATGGTAGGATTGCTGGTGTCTTTTTTCTGTCTCATAAACATGCAAGATTTCAGGTACATCTTGCTACTTCTACTTACACTTAGGTCACACTACACATTCATGTACAAGCATATATATACACACCCCTCTGGGTTTTCTTCTATTTTCTTACTAGTTCTTGTTCTTATTTCCTCTTATCTCCATGGGGAAGTGGAACAGAATTCTTCCTCCGTAAGCCATGCGTGTCGTAAGAGGCGACTAACATGCTGGGAGCAAGGGGCTAGTAACCCCTTCTCCTGTATATATTACTAAATGTAAAATGGGAAACTTTCGTTTTTCATTTTGGGCCACCCCACTTCGGTGGGAAACGGCCGACGTGTTGAAAGAAGAAAGAAATATATATATATGTAGGTAGTAGGTTGGTAGACAGCAACCACCCAGGGAGGTACTACCGTCCTGCCAGGTGACTGTGAAACAGAAACCTGAAACTGTTTTACATGATGGTAGGATTGCTGGTGTCTTTTTTCTGTCTCATAAACACGCTGGATAACAGGTATATCTAGCTACTTCTACTTACACTTTAGGTCACACTACACTGGCATACACATGCATATATATACATACACACATCTAGGTTTTTCTTCTTTTTCTTAATAGCTCTTGTTCTTTTTATTTTCTCTATTGTCCATGGGGAAGTGGAAAAGAATCTTTCCTCCGTAAGCCATGCGTGTCGTATGAGGCGACTAAGATGCCGGGAGCAATGGGCTAGTAACCCCTTCTCCTGTACAAATCTACTAAAAACGAGAAGAAGAAAAACTTTATAAAATTGGGTTGTCTGAATGTGCGTGGATGTAGTGCGGATGATAAGAAAGAGATGATTGCCGATGTTATGAATGAAAAGAAGTTGGATGTCCTGGCCCTAAGCGAAACAAAGCTGAAGGGGGTAGGCGAGTTTCAGTGGGGAGAAATAAATGGGATTAAGTCAGGAGTATCTGAGAGAGTTAGAGCTAAGGAAGGGGTAGCAATAATGTTGAAGGATCAGTTATGGAAGGAAAAGAGGGAATATAAATGTGTAAATTCAAGGATTATGTGGATTAAAATAAGGGTCGGATGCGAAAAGTGGGTCATAATAAGCGTGTATGCACCTGGAGAAGAGAGGAGTGTAGAGGAGAGAGAGAGATTTTGGGAGATGTTAAGCGAATGTATAGGAGGGGACCTAAATGCTAAAGTGGGAGAAACATGCAGAGAGGGTGTAGTAGGTAAGTTTGGGGTGCCAGGTGTAAATGATAATGGGAGCCCTTTGATTGAACTTTGTATAGAAAGGGGTTTAGTTATAGGTAATACATATTTTAAGAAAAAGAGGATAAATAAGTATACAAGATATGATGTAGGGCGTAATGACAGTAGTTTGTTGGACTATGTATTGGTAGATAAAAGACTGTTGAGTAGACTTCAGGATGTACATGTTTATAGAGGGGCTACAGATATATCAGATCACTTTTTAGTTATAGCTACAGTGGGAGTAAAGGTAGATGGGATACAAGGAAAATAGAATCAGTAAGTAAAAGAGAGGTGAAGGTTTATAAACTAAAAGAGGAGGCAGTTAGGGTAAGATATAAACAACTATTGGAGGATAGATGGGCTAGTGAGAGTGTAGGCAATGGGGTCGAAAATGTATGGGGTAGATTTAAAATGTAGTGTTAGAGTGTTCAGCAGAAGTTTGTGGTTACAGGCGAGTGGGTGCGGAGGGGAAAAGGAGCGATTGGTGGAATGATGATGTAAAGAGAGTAGTAAGGGAGAAAAAGTTAGCATATGAGAGGTTTTTACAAAGTAGAAGTGATGCAAGGAGGGAAGAGTATATGGAGAGAAAAAGAGAGGTTAAAAGAGTGGTGAAGCAATGTAAAAGAGAGCAGATGAGAGAGTGGGTGAGATGTTATCAGCAAATTTTGTTGAAAATAAGAAAAAGTTTTGGAATGAGATTAATAAGTTGAGGAAGCCTAGAGAACAAATGGATTTGACAGTTAAAAATAGGAGAGGAGAGTTATTAAATGGAGAGTTAGAGGTATCGGGAAGATGGAGAGAATATTTTGAGGATTTGTTAAATGTTGATGAAGACAGGGAAGCTGTGATTTCGTGTGTAGGGCAAGGAGGAATAACATCTTGTAGGAGTGTGGAAGAGCCAGTTGTGGGTGTAGGGAAGTTCGTGAGGCAGTGGGTAGAATGAAAGGGGTAAGGCAGCTGGGATTGACGGGATAAAGATAGAAATGTTAAAAGCAGGTGGGGATATAATTTTGGAGTGGTTGGTGCTATTATTTAATAAATGTATGGAAGAGGGTAAGGTACCTAGGGATTGGCAGAGAGCGTGTATTGTTCCTTTGTATAAAGGCAAAGGGGACAAAAGAGAGTGCAAAAATTATAGGGGAATAAGTCTGTTGAGTGTACCTGGTAAAGTGTATGGTAGAGTTATTATTGAAAGAATTAAGAGTAAAACAGAAAGCAGGATAGCAGATGAACAAGGGGCTTTAGGAAAGGTAGGGGTGTGTAGACCAAGTGTTTACAGTGAAACATATAGGTGAACAGTATTTGGATAAGGGTAAAGATGTTTTTGTGGCATTTATGGATTTGGAAAAGGCGTATGATAGGGTGGATAGGGGATCAATGTGGCAGATGTTGCAGGTGTATGGAATAGGAGGAAGGTTACTGAAAGCAGTGAAGAGTTTTTATGAGGATAGTGAGGCTCAGGTTAGAGTGTGTAGGAGGGAAGGGGACTATTTCCCAGTAAAAGTGGGCCTTAGACAAGGATGTGTGATGTCACCGTGGTTGTTCAATATATTTATAGATGGGGTTGTAAGAGAAGTGAATGCGAGGGTCTTGGCAAGAGGTGTTGGGCTAAAAGATAAAGAAGCAAATACAAAGTGGGAGTTGTCACAGTTGCTTTTTGCTGATGACACTGTGCTTTTGGGAGATTCTGAAGAGAAGCTGCAGAGGTTGGTGGATGAATTTGGTAGGGTGTGTAAAAGAAGAAAATTGAAAGTGAATATAGGAAAGAGTAAGGTGATGAGGATAACAAAAAGAATAGGTGACAAAAGATTGGATATCAGATTGGAGGGAGAGAGTATGGAGGAGGTGAATGTATTCAGATATTTGGGAGTGGACATGTCGGCGGATGGGTCTATGAAGGATGAGGTGAATCATAGAATTGATGAGGGGAAAAGGGTGAGTGGAGCACTTCGGAGTCTGTGGAGACAAAGAACCTTGTCCATGGAAGTAAAGAGGGGAATGTATGAGAGTATAGTTATACCAACGCTCTTATATGGGTGTGAAGCATGGGTGATGAATGTTGCAACGAGGAGAAGGCTGGAGGCAGTGGAGATGTCATGTCTGAGGTCAATGTGTGGTGTGAATATAATGCAGAGAATTCGGAGTTTGGAAATTAGGAGGAGGTGCGGGATCACCAAAACGATTGTCCAGAGAGCTGAGGAGGGGTTGTTGAGGTGGTTTGGACATGTAGAGAGAATGGAACGAGACAGAGTGACTTCGAGAGTGTATAAATCTGTAGTGGAGGGAAGGCGGGGTAGGGGTCGGCCTAGGAAAGGTTGGAGGTGAGCGTATTTGATAGGAGTGAATGGAGGCATATGGTTTTTAATACTTGACGTGCTGTTGGAGTGTGAGCAAAGTAACATTTATGAAGGGATTCAGGAAACCGGCAGGCCGGACTTGAGTTCTGGAGATGGGAAGTACAGTGCCGGCACTCTGAAGGAGGGGTGTTAATGTTGCAGTTTTATAACTGTAGTGTAAAGCACCCTTCTGGCAAGACAGTGATGGAGTGAATGATGATGAAAGTTTTTCTTTTCGGGCCACCCTGCCTTGGTGGGAATCGGCCGATGTGTTAATAAAAAAAAAAAATATATATATATATATATATATATATATATATATATATATATATATATATATATATATATATATATATATCTTGAGAAAGGATAATGAGGAAAGAAAACTGAAGAAGCAAAAGACAAAAGAGAAAGAATACATTACTGGTCGTGATATACATGATTCATTCATAAAAACTAACGTGTGAGACACAGAACCACTGGCACACAGGACTCTTCACACGCTAGGCTGACCCTTAGCGGTACCCGGACCCTCTCCGTTCACGGAAACACACACACGTATGCAGTTATAAGGCTAGGTATGATAGGGCACACGCGGCCAAGAGGGTGACCGTTCGTGAGTGAAGAGGCGGTGACCAGGAGTCGGGACCCGACCCCCGCAGTACATGTGGGTGTTCCTACAGGTGACGTGACCACATGTGGCAACGTTTCGCTCTTCAGGAGCGTTGTCAAGCCGTTACAAACAATACAAGGATACAGTGTATATCTAGGTATTAACGGCTTGACAAAGTTCCTGGAGAGCGACACCT
This sequence comes from Cherax destructor, assembly GCA_009830355.1. Taxonomy (NCBI): domain Eukaryota; kingdom Metazoa; phylum Arthropoda; class Malacostraca; order Decapoda; family Parastacidae; genus Cherax; species Cherax destructor. The sequence goes on from WNWK01000533.1 coordinate 157,415, forward strand.
TACTACCGCAATAAAAATGTCGCCTTAATTGCATATATGTGTGCTTTTACTTAACATACCGTCGGTAATTCTATCAATATTATTACAAGTTATGATGAGTGATTGATGGTAAGTTAATGCATCATGTCATGAGGTGATCTAGGGAGGCAATGGTCAGAGAAAACAGCAGCAACCAACGCTGCTCACCACTCACCTCACAGAGACTGAGGAGGGAAGGTGGGCAAGAAAAACACTGACTCACAGCAAGATATACAAAGAACAGTTTTTAAGGGGCACGTCAGTTCCCCCGCCTTCTAATATGTTAATTTTCCCTTATAATCTACCTTGTCCATAATTACTATCGCATTTGTTTTGTCTGTTTCGTAAGGTGAAGTCCAGGATCTTTCCTTAATTCATGGTATAACTTAACAAATCTTGATGACAATTGTGTTGTAGAGGTGTGAGCAAAGCTCAGACGTCTACAACACAATTGTCCGCAAAGATTTAAGTTATACCATGAATTAAGGAAAGATCCTGGACTTCACCTTACGAAACAGACAAAACAAATGCGATAGTAATTATGGACAAGGTAGATTATAGGGGGAAAATAAACACGATATTAGGAGACAGGGAAACTCACACCAGTTAACACAGACCAGTGGGGGAGAGTCTGTGGGTTACTGTGTAGACAGACAGATGGTAACATGGTACAATATGATGTGTGTGGTTTTTTAACTTCTCTTTTCCCAATAAAAAATTAGCGTCCATAAGGTGGGCCAGAGAGTCTCCGTGCTCAAGCATCTGTATTCGAGTGAAGAAGTTTGCTGCTCAGGAGAAACATCTCAATAAATATACGCAAGTGTTGTACATGTCTTACTCATTAACTAGTCTATATTATATGCCTGTGATCTAAGGATACCACAACCACAACTACCATCCATTAATCTGGATCTCCAACACAAACACCGCCACCACAACACCAAAACAACAATAAAATAAGACAAAACATCAACAACAATAACATAACCATTGTTAAAGCTAGATCCCTAGTAACACCTAGGCTAACAAAATCGAAACGGCAAAATACGAGAGCAAAGCAGTGTGTGATAATAAATACCGACGTACTCTATGTATATACTTTATGTAAAACGCTAAACTCTTGTGGAGCCTTCAGCACAAGGAGTGAAGGCTCTATTCTCCCTCCGCTAAATGCAAGACAGGCTATATAGATCAGCAGTAGGGAGTTCCGCTGCCCAGTCTAGAGGATATCCGTGCCATACCACCATTCAGTGGCTTATCTCAATAATGTGAGGCCTATGTTGTGTAGGCACTAACATTTGAACCGCTGGTCACATGCAGCGTTAATGAGTGGAACAAACTCCCAAGTGCAGTTATAGAGGCTAAAACGTTGTGTAGTTTTAGAAATAGGTTAGATAAATACATGAGGGGGTGCGGGTGGGTGTGAGTTGGACCTGACTAGCTTGTGCTACTAGGTCTGATGCTGTGCTTCTTCCTTGGGTGAATGTGTCCTGACCTGGCTGGGTTGGGGCATTGGCTTGGGCCGGTGGGAGACTTGGACGTGCCTCGCATGGGCCAGTAAGCCTGCTGCAGTGTTCCTTCTTTCTTATGTTAAAGCTGGTCTTACCACTCATTCTTATGTTAGTAAAGCGCTGTTCTACACATGCTTATTGTATAACACATTCTTCATTCTCAACACTACAAAGTCACTCTCAACTTCATCATATCATATCAGCCTTTTTTTAAGTTCACTCCTAGCAAAACTTCTGTTAGGCTATTCCGGGGGGTCACCGCCCCCGAGGCCCGGTCGCAGATCAGGCCTCCTGGTTGATGGCTTGATCAACTAGGCTTCTGATGCTACCCACAAGCACAACACCGTAGACACTAGTTCCTTCTTGAAGACAACTGAGAGTCTGTAATTTGTCTTATGTATGAAGGAAGGATGCTCAGAAGTCTAGTGGAGAATTAACGATAGCAATACACGCGAGGGATAAGTCTCTCTTAATCTCAGTTCTGAAGCTATTGTGTAATGTCTGACGTTACCCTCGCTGCCCTATTCAAGTCTCCCAGTGCAGGCTGACGGATTTATCACTTGACGTACGACAACTATCATGCGATGAAATATGACAGGGAAACATAACTAACTATTGTTCCCACGTAACCATCGCATAGATTAAAATGGCAGCACACTGCTGATGGATCCAATTACACATACACACACACAAAAAAAAAAAAAAACAAGCTTAGTCCCCGTCGCTCTGGAAGTCGGCCGGCGTCAGCCAGTCTTGGGGTGTAACCCCGCCCAACACAACCCAAAACACCCCACCACCCCGTTTAGCCACCACCACACATTATCATGCACACAGTTTGGCCCACATCGTAAATTATCAGCCGACCAGTTTAGTGAGTCAGCCAATACTACGCTGCTTGTATTGAGGAGGCGTGAATGCAGGGCCTCTGTACGCAATATTACGCCTAAATGTGAGGCGTATCCCTCCACCCTCTCCCAGTCTGTCTAGCATTAGGAATAATGCTAGACAGAATGTTATAGGAAGGCAATTAGAAGCCTGAGTAGATCTATAACCCACTGTGATAACATGAACGTAGGTAAGTACGTTTATGGAGCAACTTGCAATGTGAACAGTAGTAGCCAGTAGTAGTACCTGGTTACAGGTACTTCTGTCAGTTTGGGAGACACACAGATGATGATCAAACCTAATGTAAAGTATGTGGTCAGCCTTATGGTCACTGTCTTGAACACTGTATGCTTAATTGTCCACTTATTGAAGAATACAGAGATAGTATAATAACCTATGTGACATGTCAAGGTATCTTATTAATGAAAATAAGATACCAGATACATTAAGCAGATTTACTGAATTTGCTTGTAACAGATAAGTGAACTGTAGATATAAATCCAGATGTACTCCTGTTAACCCATTTGGGGCCTAGTTCCTAGGCCTTTTGTTTATCCATATGCTCTTGCGCTACCCTCCACAGGATGGATATGGAGTGCACAATAAACTAGCCACTTCGGTGGCAAAATCTAAAAATGTAAATCCAGTCTGTCTCACTGTCTGTCAGTCTCTCAGCATTTCTGTTAGATTTTGTCTCTGTTCGTCCGTCTGTCTGTCTGTCTGCCTCTCTCTCTCTCTCTCCCAGTCAGGTCCAGCTGCCTCTCTCTCTCCCAGTCAGGTCCAGCTGCCTCTCTCTCTCTCTCCCAGTCAGGTCCAGCTGCCTCTCTCTCCCAGTCAGGTCCAGCTGCCTCTCTCTCTCTCCCAGTCAGGTCCAGTTGCCTCTCTCTCTCTCCCAGTCAGGTCCAGCTGCCTCTCTCTCTCTCCCAGTCAGGTCCAGCTGCCTCTCTCTCTCTCTCCCAGTCAGGTCCAGCTGCCTCTCTCTCCCAGTCAGGTCCAGTTGCCTCTCTCTCTCTCCCAGTCAGGTCCAGCTGCCTCTCTCTCTTCCAGTCAGGTCCAGCTGCCTCTCTCTCTCCCAGTCAGGTCCAGCTGCCTCTCTCTCTCCCAGTCAGGTCCAGTTGCCTCTCTCTCTCTCCCAGTCAGGTCCAGCTGCCTCTCTCTCTTCCAGTCAGGTCCAGCTGCCTCTCTCTCTCTCCCAGTCAGGTCCAGCTGCCTCTCTCTCTCTCCCACGCAGGTCCAGCTGCCTTTCTCTCTCTCCCAGTCAGGTCCAGCTGCCTTTCTCTCTCTCCCAGTCAGGTCCAGCTGCCTCTCTCTCTCTTCCAGTCAGGTCCAGCTGTCTCTCTCTCCCAGTCAGGTCCAGCTGCCTCTCTCTCCCACTCAGGTCCAGCTGCCTTTCTCTCTCTCCCAGTCAGGTCCAGCTGCCTTTCTCTCTCGTTAAACGCCATAAACCACGGCCCTAGCCCACTACACTGGTAATCACTGTTCCATCACCCTCCAACCTTCCTCACGTGATGGTTCCTCCAACACCATCAATCTCCAACCTTCCTCACTTGATGGTTTCTCCAACACCATCAATCCTCAAAAGCCTTTCCTCCATCACCGTCAATCTCCAGCCCTCGTTCCTCCACCACCACCACTTACACTTCCAGTCTAGATGTACTCCCGTTAACCCTTTTGAGGGCCTAATTCCTAGGCCTTTTGTGCCTTTGATAACCTTTTTGGGGGCCTAGTTTTTAGGCCTTTCGCGTATCCATATGATCTTCAACAGGAAGGATATGGAGTGCACAATAAACTAGTTGCTTCGGCGGCAAAATCAATCACCATCCACACTCCACCATCCCTCCACCAACAACACCACCAACACCTCCACCAACACCACCACCATCCCTCCACCAACACCACCACCAACACCTCCACCAACACCACTCCTTTTTTTTTTTTTGAACATGAAAACACGGTTCTTTTTTTCACAATATAACTCTCATATATAACAGCGTAAATACAAAATGATCACGTGTCCAGCTTACTTAGTAAACATTAATGAATTGAAGGAAGGAATTCAGCTCGTCCCATCAGGCTAAAGGATCCTAGGAAGACTCCTTGTCCCATTGGGCTCAATAAGCCTAGAAGTCCTTGTTCCATCAGGCTCAATAAGCCTAGAAGTCCTTGTTCCATCAGGCTCAATAAGCCTAGAAGTCCTTGTTCCATCAGGCTCAATAAGCCTAGAAGCCCTTGTTCCATCAAGTTCAATAAGCCTAGAAGTCCTTGTTCCATCAGGCTCAATAAGCCTAGAAGTCCTTGTTCCATCAGGCTCAATAAGCCTAGAAGTCCTTGTTCCATCAGGCTCAATAAGCCTAGAAGTCCTTGTTCCATCAGGTTCAATAAGCCTAGAAGCCCTTGTTCCATCAAGTTCAATAAGCCTAGAAGTCCTTGTTCCATCAGGCTCAATAAGCCTAGAAGTCCTTGTTCCATCAGGTTCAATAAGCCTAGAAGTCCTTGTTCCATCAGGCTCAATAAGCCTAGAAGTCCTTGTTCCATCAGGCTCAATAAGCCTAGAAGTCCTTGTTCCATCAGGTTCAATAAGCCTAGAAGCCCTTGTTCCATCAAGTTCAATAAGCCTAGAAGTCCTTGTTCCATCAGGCTCAATAAGCCTAGAAGTCCTTGTTCCATCAGGTTCAATAAGCCTAGAAGTCCTTGTTCCATCAGGCTCAATAAGCCTAGAAGTCTTTGTTCCATCAGGCTCAATAAGCCTAGAAGTCCTTGTTCCATCAGGCTCAATAAGCCTAGAAGTCCTTGTTCCATCAGGCTCAATAAGCCTAGAAGTCCTTGTTCCATCAGGTTCAATAAGCCTAGAAGTCCTTGTTCCATCAGGCTCAATAAGCCTAGAAGTCCTTGTTCCATCAGGCTCAATAAGCCTAGAAGTCCTTGTTCCATCAGGCTCAATAAGCCTAGAAGTCCTTGTTCCATCAGGCTCAATAAGCCTAGAAGTCCTTGTTCCATCAAGTTCAATAAGCCTAGAAGTCCTTGTTCCATCAGGCTCAATAAGCCTAGAAGTCCTTGTTCCATCAGGCTCAATAAGCCTAGAAGTCCTTGTTCCATCAGGCTCAATAAGCCTAGAAGTCCTTGTTCCATCAGGTTCAATAAGCCTAGAAGTCCTTGTTCCATCAGGCTCAATAAGCCTAGAAGTCCTTGTTCCATCAGGTTCAATAAGCCTAGAAGTCCTTGTTCCATCAGGCTCAATAAGCCTAGAAGTCCTTGTTCCATCAGGTTCAATAAGCCTAGAAGTCCTTGTTCCATCAGGCTCAATAAGTCTAGAAGTCCTTGTTCCATCAGGTTCAATAAGCCTAGAAGTCCTTGTTCCATCAGGCTCAATAAGTCTAGAAGTCCTTGTTCCATCAGGTTCAATAAGCCTAGAAGTCCTTGTCCCATCAGGCTCAATAAGCCTAGAAGTCCTTGTTCCATCAGGTTCAATAAGCCTAGAAGTCCTTGTTCCATCAGGTTCAATAAGCCTAGAAGTCCTTGTTCCATCAGGCTCAATAAGTCTAGAAGTCCTTGTTCCATCAGGTTCAATAAGCCTAGAAGTCCTTGTTCCATCAGGTTCAATAAGCCTAGAAGACCTTGTTCCATCAGGCTCAATAAGCCTAGAAGTCCTTGTTCCATCAGGTTCAATAAGCCTAGAAGTCCTTGTTCCATCAGGTTCAATAAGCCTAGAAGACCTTGTTCCATCAGGTTCAATAAGCCTAGAAGTCCTTGTTCCATCAGGCTCAATAAGCCTAGAAGTCCTTGTTCCATCAGGTTCAATAAGCCTAGAAGACCTTGTTCCATCAGGTTCAATAAGTCTAGAAGTCCTTGTTCCATCAGGCTCAATAAGCCTAGAAGTCCTTGTTCCATCAGGCTCAATAAGCCTAGAAGTCCTTGTTCCATCAGGCAAGTACTGGCTGGCCCGTTACTTGCCGCCGCTCTCAGGTACTTCTCAATTCCCCGGGTTTAACGACATTAAAGAACAGGTTTTACAAGGGTGGCCGCCACCGTCGCTGCTCTCACAAGAAAGGTTACATTCATCAGCCAGTGGCGATGAGCTGGTTTGTTTACATGTTACAAGACTCGACCTAGAGGTCCGAACACCACAACACAATGTTCGGAAAAAACGCTGACCCCTCATGAAAAGAAAGAAAATCCTTTAAGGTTTTCATTACTATCGACCTCGAGTGCACAAAGAAATGTGGAGCCATGACCAGCTGAAGAGTGTCTCTCTGATTCCACAATACACATTGTTTACCTTTATTTTTACCTGTAATTATTTTTTTCCTGTCAAAATGATCTCTCAATATGCAAATATACAAAAGCATCGAGCAAGAGGTACGATGAAGAATTACATACACGTACAACATCTGGGTGTCTATTGTAGACGTTTACCATCCAGTGGCTTTATATAACAATACAAATTCAAGGACATAATGGGAAGACAGTGGAACTATATACAAAAGATTGGGTAATCAGTCCCTCAGCCTTGGAGTTGGTGAAGAGTCTACAATAAAGATACCCTGAGCCTGGAGAGACTGAGGGACTGACCACCTCAAAACTACGTCTTCAAGGGTGATGGACTGATTACATCGACTTCACATCTCTACTGCTTCTGCCATTTTCTCTGTACTCGACTGAAGAGGCCTACTGTGTAGGCGAAACGTTTCGGAATAAAGATGCCTAACTGTTGCACATGTGTCTTACTTATCAAGAACGACTAAGTTCATACCAGCACCTTTAAGAAATCAGTTCTTCGATGACAGACCTGAGAGACCTTCACTTGCTCTCTCTATGGAAACAAAGATTTCAAGATCCCATTTAACTCTTCAAAACTGTGAAGAAATCCATTATACTGAAATAAGAAGTAATTTGAAATGAGAGGAACGTCGATAATGAGGAATATAGGAAATGGTCTGTTTCTATAGGTCTAATAATGGCAAAATTATTCCTACTACGTGTGTGTAAAACAAAGATAATAAAGAGTTTTAAGTACCGTTTGGGTTATTATATTTAAACAATACTAATTTTAGTTCAACAATATCAAAGACCAGCCTATAATTGTTAGTATATATTACACACGTAAGGTGTTGTGGTACCTCCTTTAAATGTGTACTCTTGTGTACTCTCAGAACTGACTGTGGTGGGTTGTACTCTGCAAAACTTCCACATGTACTTTCTTGTGTATAGAATTACAAGCATGAGACAATGCAGGGACCAGGAATTACTGAAATAAGGAAGTAGTCAACCACAGGATGTCAGCACACAATTTGATAATTATTATTATTATCATCATCATGGGAGAGAGCTAAACCCATACGGATTATACAGCGCCTGTCGGGGGTTGGGGGTTGGAAGGCATTTAGGCCTAATTCAGTTAACTGGAGCACATATCCGATTCCCTAGATCAAGAGCCCCTCACCAGCATCAAGGAACCTCCCTTGAGGGGTCACAATCAGAGCAAGCGTGGGAGAGGATGGTTAATACAGTGAGTGCGGAAAGCCGCTATTTTACCATAAACAACATTAGCAGTGGTATAAACACCCCCCCCCCCCTGCTGCTGTGAACACCTCCTTTATATAGCCATCACCTATAATTACATATAACATATGTTTTGAAACACGGGTATATAAGGTAAACGAAAATAGTTCATCAGTCACTCGCCAGGAGGAGCGGGCGACCCCTCCAACGAATCAATTAAAACAAGCCAATACGAGTTTAGCTCTTGTTTAAAAAAAAATATGTAATTATTAATGCATATACATGGAAATATGCACCAGTAATATAACTACATCATAACCGGTGAGGCTGCGACCCACAACAGTCACCTAGCACCCAGGTGCTAGGTGAAACTGGGCAGCAGGTATATGGAGACTTGGCCAGACGTTGCGCCCTGCCAGGGAATCGAACCCGGGATATTTTGGTTGTGAATACTCTGACAACTGAGCTACAGGTCACATTTAAAGACTATTCGCAGTATGCAGGTTCACTAAGGTCACTCAAGGATGACTTAGTCTTCTTCCTCATCCTCCTCCACTTTTTCCTCCTCCTCTTCCTCCTGCTCCTCCTCTTCCTCCTGCTCCTCCTCTTCCTCCTGCTCCTCCTCTTCATCCTGCTCCTCCTCTTCCTCCTGCTCCTCCTCATGTTCCTCGTCCAGCTCTTCCTCCTCTTGCTCCTCCTTATCCTCTTCCTCCTCCTGCTCCTGTTCCTGCTCCTCCTGTTCTTCCTGCTCCTGCTCCTCCTCCGGTTCTTCCTCCTGCTCCTCCTGTTCTTCCTGCTCCTGCTCCTCCTCCGGTTCTTCCTCCTGCTCCTCCTGTTCTTCCTGCTCCTGCTCCTCCTCCGGTTCTTCCTCCTGCTCCTCCTGTTCTTCCTGCTCCTGCTCCTCCTCCGGTTCTTCCTCCTGCTCCTCCTGTTCTTCCTGCTCCTGCTCCTCCTCCGGTTCTTCCTCCTGCTCCTCCTCCGGTTCTTCCTCCTGCTCCTCCTGTTCTTCCTGCTCCTGCTCCTCCTCCGGTTCTTCCTCCTGCTCCTCCTGTTCTTCCTGCTCCTGCTCCTCCGGTTCTTCCTCCTGCTCCTCCTGTTCTTCCTGCTCCTGCTCCTCCTCCGGTTCTTCCTCCTGCCCCTCCTGTTCGTCCTGCTCCTCCTCCGGTTCTTCCTCCTGCTCCTCCTGTTCTTCCTGCTCCTACTCCTCTTCCGGTTCTTCCTCCTGCTCCTCCTGTTCTTCCTGCTCCTGCTCCTCCTCCGGTTCTTCCTCCTGCCCCTCCTGTTCTTCCTGCTCCTGCTCCTCCTCCGGTTCTTCCTCCTGCCCTCCTGTTCTTCCTGCTCCTCCTCCGGTTCCTCCTGCCCCTCCTGTTCTTCCTGCTCCTGCTCCTCCTCCGGTTCTTCCTCCTGCCCCTCCTGTTCTTCCTGCTCCTGCTCCTCCTCCGGTTCTTCCTCCTGCCCCTCCTGTTCTTCCTGTTCCTGCTCCTGCTCCTCCTCTGGTTCTTCCTCCTGCTCCTCCTGTTCTTCCTGCTCCTGCTCCTCCTCCGGTTCTTCCTCCTGCCCCTCCTGTTCTTCCTGCTCCTGCTCCTCCTCCGGTTCTTCCTCCTGCCCCTCCTGTTCTTCCTGCTCCTGCTCCTCCTCCGGTTCTTCCTCCTGCCCCTCCTGTTCTTCCTGCTCCTGCTCCTCCTCCGGTTCTTCCTCCTGCCCTCCGGTTCTTCCTGCTCCTGCTCCTCCTGTTCTTCCTGCTCCTGCTCCTCCTCCGGTTCTCCTTCCTCCTGCTCCTGCTCCTCCTCCGGTTCTTCCTCCTGCTCCTCCTGTTCTTCCTGCTCCTGCTCCTCCTCTGGTTCTTCCTCCTGCCCCTCCTGTTCTTCCTGCTCCTGCTCCTCCTCCGGTTCTTCCTCCTGCTCCTCCTGTTCTTCCTGCTCCTGCTCCTCCTCCGGTTCTTCCTCCTGCTCCTCCTGTTCTTCCTGCTCCTGCTCCTCCTCCGGTTCTTCCTCCTGCTCCTCCTGTTCTTCCTGCTCCTGCTCCTCCTCCGGTTCTTCCTCCTGCTCCTCCTGTTCTTCCTGCTCCTGCTCCTCCTCCGGTTCTTCCTCCTGCCCCTCCTGTTCTTCCTGCTACTGCTCCTCCTCCGGTTCTTCCTCCTGCCCCTCCTGTTCTTCCTGCTCCTGCTCCTCCTCCGGTTCTTCCTCCTGCTCCTCCTGTTCTTCCTGCTCCTGCTCCTCCTCCGGTTCTTCCTCCTGCTCCTCCTGTTCTTCCTGCTCCTGCTCCTCCTCCGGTTCTTCCTCCTGCCCCTCCTGTTCTTCCTGCTCCTGCTCCTCCTCCGGTTCTTCCTCCTGCTCCTCCTGTTCTTCCTGCTCCTCCTCCGGTTCTTCCTCATTCTCCTCCTGTTATTCCTGCTCCTGCTCCTCCTCCGGTTCTTCCTCCTGCCCCTCCTGTTCTTCCTGCTCCTGCTCCTCCTCCGGTTCTTCCTCCTGCCCCTCCTGTTCTTCCTGCTCCTGCTCCTCCTCCGGTTCTTCCTCCTGCCCCTCCTGTTCTTCCTGCTCCTGGTCTTCCCACACTTGTAGCTATGTCATCCTCCTTGCTATCAAGTTAAGCTATCATGATATCAATCACCTCGTGCTCCAGAGTTCAATTATCACCTTACCTCATCTCTCACCCTCCCCTCTCCACTCCCCACTCTTCTCTCCTCTTATCTCCCATTCCCTCCCTCCCCTCTCTTACCTGCTTTCCCCCTTCCATCTCTTACCTATCCTTCCTCCCCTCTCCTATCATCTGCCTCCCTCTTCCCTTCCCTCCCCTACCTGTTGTCTGCCCTCCCTCTCCTACCTATGACCAGTAAGTGTAATGGGACCAAGACTCTTCAACAATCTCCCTTCATACATGCTTCCCTTCCCCCACAATATATCCTCCCGAAGTCTACCCCCACCTCCCCCCACATTACCCTCCCTCCCTCTAAGGTTCCCTCCCACCATTTACCCCCTCCATATAATTAAATGATCTTAATTGTTGCTCTGAGTTAAAATTGACGAGGAGGCCTGTACCTCTGTGGTACAGCGCTCGGCTCACAACCGAAGCATCCTAGATTCGATTCCCAGGCTGAACTTTTTTTTTTTAATTTACTGGGTTATCATAAGCTAAAGTTACATAATAAAAAATAGACACAAGTGCAACATCTGAGGATCTTTATTGTAGACGTTTCGCCCTCCAGTGGCTTTATGAATACAAATTCTAGGACATAATTTGAAGACAGTAGAACTATATACAAAAGATGAGGTAATCAGTCCCATAGCCTTGGAGTTGGTGTGAAGTGCACCAGGTATATTTATACACCATAGAGAGGTTAGCACAGGCCACCACTGTGACCACAAATGCAAGTTTTTAGAGATGAATCTCCCGCCAATGTGGCCATGACGAACTCTAGCTCTAGTCTAAGTATAAACTCCATAACCATAGTGTGGGAGGTGGTCACCTCACACCCAGTGTGGGAGGTGGTCACCTCACACCCACAGTGTGGGAGGAGTCACCTCACACCCATAGTGTGGGCTGTTGTGCAAAGATTACAGAAGCATATAATGGGTATAGAGACTGTGTCTCAACATTCGGTTGAGAAGGACCTGCCTAGTATGGACCAGTAGGCCTGCTGCAGTGTTCCTCCTGTCTTATGTTGTACTGTGTGTACATACGAGTGTGGGAACCACCAAACTGCTTGATATTTCAGTAAGAAAACGACGTTTTCTTAAGAGGATGTGTGGGGACATCAGGCCACCAGCAGCAACAGCCTGGGTGACCAGGTTAGCACCTGACGATCCTGGCCCATGGCCAGACTCCGGGAGTAGAAAGACTCTTGAAACTCATCAAGGGTATAGAGGTATATCAAAGGACGGGCCCCCGCTTCCCAGTCCCAGGTTGTGGTCACTGCAGGAGCTGAGAGACGTCACTTAACCGAGATAAGTACACTTAGCTAAGTGCACTTACACGCCTCGTTGACTCTCCAACGGGGAAGTCCGCCCTCTTATTTCTCTCTCATGACACCAACACTGGCTGCTACACTTGTCTCATGACACCAACACTGGCTGCTACACTTGTCTCATGACACCAACACTGGCTGCTACACTTGTCTCGTGACAACAACACTGGCTGCTACACTTGTCTCGTGACACCAACACTGGCTGTTACACTTGTCTCGTGACACAACACTGGCTGCTACACTTGTCTCATGACACCAACACTGGCTGCTACACTTGTCTCGTGACACCAACACTGGCTGCTACACTTGTCTCGTGACACCAAAACTGGCTGCTACACTTGTCTCTGACACCAACACTGGCTGCTACACTTGTCTCGTGACACCAACACTGGCTGTACACTTGTCTCATGACACCAACACTGGCTGCTACACTTGTCTCGTGACACCAACACTGGCTGTACACTTGTCTCATGACACCAACACTGGCTGCTACACTGTCTCGTGACACCAACACTGGCTGCTACACTTGTCTCGTGACACCAACACTGGCTGCTACACTTGTCTCGTGACACCAACACTGGCTGCTACACTTGTCTCATGACACCAACACTGGCTGCTACACTTGTCTCGTGACACCAACACTGGCTGCTACACTTGTCTCGTGACACAACACTGGCTGCTACACTTGTCTCGTGACACCAACACTGGCTGCTACCTTGTCTCGTGACACCAACACTGGCTGCTACACTTGTCTCGTGACACCAACACTGCTGCTACACTTGTCTCGTGACACCAACACTGCTGCTACCTTGTCTCGTGACACCAACACTGGCTGCTACACTTGTCTCTGACACCAACACTGGCTGTTACACTTGTCTCGTGACACCAACACTGGCTGCTACACTTGTCTCGTGACACCAACACTGGCTGTTACACTTGTCTCTGACACCAACACTGGCTGCTACACTTGTCTCTGACACCAACACTGGCTGCTACACTTGTCTCGTGACACCAACACTGGCTGCTACACTTGTCTCGTGACCAACACTGGCTGCTACCTTGTCTCATGAACCAACACTGGCTGCTACACTTGTCTCGTGACACCAACACTGGCTGCCACTTGTCTCGTGACACCAACACTGGCTGCTACACTTGTCTCTGAACCAACACTGGCTGCTACACTTGTCTCGTGACACCAACACTGGCTGCTACACTTGTCTCTGAACAACATGCTACACACTTGTTGGCTGGCTGTACACTTGTCTGTGACACCAACACTGGTGCTCCTTGTTCGTGACACAACATGGTGCCTTGTCGTGATACCAACACTGGCTGCTACACTTGTCTCATGACACCAACACTGGCTGCTACACTTGTCTCTGATACCAACACTGGCTGCTACACTTGTCTCATGAACCAACACTGGCTGCTACACTTGTCTCGTGACACCAACACTGGCTGTACACTTGTCGGTGCACCACACGCTGCTTACACTTGTCTCATGATACCAACACTGGCTGCTACACTTGTCTCGTGACACCAACACTGGCTGTACACTTGTCTCATGACACAACACTGGCTGACACTGTCTCGTGACACCTAACACTGGCGCTACACTTGTCTCGTGACACCAACACTGGCTGCTACACTTGTCTCGTGACACCAACACTGGCTGCTACACTTGTCTCATGATACCAACACTGGCTGCTACACTTGTCTCATGACACCAACACTGGCTGCTACACTTGTCTCGTGACACCAACACTGGCTGCTACACTTGTCTCATGATACCAACACTGGCTGCTACACTTGTCTCGTGACACCAACACTGGCTGCTACACTTGTCTCGTGACAACAACACTGGCTGCTACACTTGTCTCGTGACACCAACACTGGCTGCTACACTTGTCTCATGACACCAACACTGGCTGCTACACTTGTCTCGTGACACCAACACTGGCTGCTACACTTGTCTCGTGACACCAACACTGGCTGCTACACTTGTCTCGTGACACCAACACTGGCTGCTACACTTGTCTCGTGACAACCAACACTGGCTGCTACACTTGTCTCGTGACACCAACACTGGCTGCTACACTTGTCTCATGACACCAACACTGGCTGCTACACTTGTCTCGTGACACCAACACTGGCTGCTACACTTGTCTCGTGACACCAACACTGGCTGCTACACCTGTCTCGTGACACCAACACTGGCTGCTACACTTGTAACACACTTCATTTTATCTGTATCAACGAAAATCTGAAAAATGATTATTTGGTGTCTGAAGAATAGCTGAAATAACCACCAGGTGTGTGGTGTTGGTGCTGGTGGCTGTGCTGGTGGTAGTGTTGGTGCTGGTGGTGGTGTTGGTGCTGGTGGTAGTGTTGGTGCTGGTGGTAGTACTGGTGGTAGTGTTGGTGTTAATGAATACAACACACGCGCAACACCTAAAAATGTTTCCTATTCAATACACTACAATGTTTTACCCGCCACTAGTGGGCGAAACATTCTCGCAACAAAGTTACTCAGGTGTGGCCCATGCGTCTTATCATCAAGTTGTGGGCACTGTATACCACACCTGAAGCACTGTATACCACACCTGAAGCACTGTATACCACACCTGAACCCCTGTATACCACACCTGAAGCACTGTATACCACACCTGAAGCACTGTATACCACACCTGAACCACTGTATACCACACCTGAAGCACTGTATACCACACCTGAAGCACTGTATACCACACCTGAAGCACTGTATACCACACCTGAAGCACTGTATACCACACCTGAAGCACTGTATACCACACCTGAAGCACTGTATACCACACCTGAACCACTGTATACCACACCTGAACCACTGTATACAACACCTGAACCACTGTATACCACACCTGAAGCACTGTATACCACACCTGAAGGTTGCTTCCGGGGGTCACGGCCCCCGCTTCCCAGTCCCAGGTTGTTGTTGCTTCCGGGGGTCACGGCCCCCGCTTCCCAGTCCCAGGTTGTTGTTGCTACCGGGGGTCACGGCCCCCGCTTCCCAGTCCCAGGTTGTTGTTGCTTCCGGGGGTCACGGCCCCCGCTTCCCAGTCCCAGGTTGTTGTTGCTTCCGGGGGTCACGGCCCCCGCTTCCCAGTCCCAGGTTGTTGTTGCTTCCGGGTGTCACGTCACCCGCTTCCCAGTCCCAGGTTGTTGTTGCTTCCGGGGGTCACGGCCCCCGCTTCCCAGTCCCAGGTTGTTGTTGCTTCCGGGTGTCACGTCACCCGCTTCCCAGTCCCAGGTTGTTGTTGCTTCCGGGGGTCACGGCACCCGCTTCCCAGTCCCAGGTTGATGTTGCTTCCGGGGGTCACGGCACCCGCTTCCCAGTCCCAGGTTGTTGTTGCTTCCGGGGGTCACGGCCCCCGCTTCCCAGTCCCAGGTTGTTGTTGCTTCCGGGGGTCACGGCACCCGCTTCCCAGTCCCAGGTTGTTGTTGCTTCCGGGGGTCACGGCCCCCGCTTCCCAGTCCCAGGTTGTTGTTGCTTCCGGGTGTCACGTCACCCGCTTCCCAGTCCCAGGTTGTTGTTGCTTCCGGGGGTCACGGCCCCCGCTTCCCAGTCCCAGGTTGTTGTTGCTTCCGGGGGTCACGGTACCCGCTTCCCAGTCCCAGGTTGTTGTTGCTTCTGGGGGTCACGGCCCCCGCTTCCCAGTCCCAGGTTGTTGTTGCTTCCGGGGGTCACGGCCCCCGCTTCCCAGTTCCAGGTTGTTGTTGCTTCCGGGGGTTACGGCCCCCGCTTCCCAGTCCCAGGTTGTTGTTGCTTCCGGGGGTCACGGCCCCCGCTTCTCAGTCCCAGGTGTTTGTTGCTTCCGGGGGTCATGGCCCCCGCTTCCCAGTCCCAGGTGGTTGTTGCTTCCGGGGGTCAAGGTCCCCGCTTCCCAGTCCCAGGTGGTTGTTGCTTCCGGGGGTCATGGCCCCCGCTTCCCAGTCCCAGGTGGTTGTTGCTTCCGGGGTCAAGGCCCCGCTTCCCAGTCCCAGGTGGTTGTTGCTTCTGGGGTCAGCCCCCTTCTCAGTCCCGGGTTGTTGTTGCTTCCGGGGTCACGGCCCCGCTTCCCAGTCCCAGGTGGTTGTTGCTTCCGGGGTCACGGCCCCCGCTTCCCAGTCCAGTTCAATTAGAAATCTCCGAAAGCAAAGACGGCAGGCGTGCACATCCCAGTGTAAAGAAGGGGCGTCACTGGTACACGGAAAACGCAATAGTGTCCAGGGCCCAAGATGTTCAACAGCCTCCACCAGCCATGGGCATTCCAGTAGACCTCTGGTTGTCTACAAGAGGGCTGGACAGATCCTAGTCGGTGCCGATCACCGGGCTGTTGTTGCTTCCGGGGGTTCGTACGTTGGACTGTGTGCGGCCAGCAGTAACAGCCTCGTTGATCAGGCCCTGATCCACTGGGAGGCCTGGTCGTGGACCGGGCCGCGGGAGCGTTGACCCCCGGAATACCCTCCAGGTAGACTCCAGGTAGGTTGTTGTTGCTGGCGGCCCTCTACATCACCATCATAACCCATAATAAGTACTAAACTCTGATAGTTACTGGTTCATAGGATGACGCAGGTCTTAGGCAGAGCAGCAGCTTCTTCAGTCACATAGAGGCAGCAGTGTAGTAGTGAAGTGAAGATGATGTGATCAGTCCATCTGGAGAAGCCCACTGTGTACGTGAAACGTTTCAGCCATCACCACTCACCACCACCGCCACATTCACCATCACCACTCACCACCACCGCCACATTCACCATCACCACTCACCACCACCGCCACATTCACCATCACCACACTCACCACCACCGCCACATTCACCATCACCACACTTAAACCATACACGCCACATTCACCATCACCACACCTTGCCCAAGCAACAGGTGAAACAGGCAGACACAAATAGGTAGACAAGGCAGGCCTACTTGTGGATAGCAGGCAGGGTAGGGTAAGACAGGGCAGGCCACAACAGGGTAGGGTAAGACAGGCAGGCCACAACAGGGTAGGGTAAGACAGGGCAGGCCACAACAGGGTAGGGTAAGACAGGGCAGGCCACAACAGGGTAGGGTAAGACAGGACAGACCACAACAGGACAAAAAACAACAGGACAGGGCAAAGGAAGGCTGGGCAGAACTGAACAACAGGGTAGGGCAGACAGGACAGACAAACAGAAAAAAGACAGGACAGGGCAAGGGAAGGCAGGGCAGGACTGACTGATGGGCAGGGCATTGAAGTTCATTGCAATAAAGATAAAGGAAGGAGGTTCTCAGGCAAGTATCTATGGGAGCAGAATTGAGTAGTTTCATTGTTCCACCTATACATACATAGGTAAGCTTGAGTTTCCACACTATACAATAGGGTAGCAGTGCACATGCAGTGTTCCCACACTATCACACACAGTAGGGTAGCTGCACACTGCCAGTGTTCCCACACTATCACACACAGTAGGGTAGCAGCACACTGCCAGTGTTCCCACACTATCACACACAGTAGGGTAGCTGCACACTGCCAGTGTTCCCACACTATCACACACAGTAGGCTAGCAGTACACTGCCAGTGTTCCCACACTATCACACACAGTAGGTAGCAGCACACTGCCAGTGTTCCCACACTATCACACACAGTAGGCTAGCAGTACACTGCCAGTGTTCCCACACTATCACACACAGTAGGTAGCTGACACTGCCAGTGTTCCCACACTATCACACACAGTAGAGTAGCAGCACACTGCCAGTGTTCCCACACTATCACACACAGTAGGCTAGCAGTACACTGCCAGTGTTCCCAATTTTACAAAATAGATAAGCAGAGGTCATGGGTATAAAGCTGACACAAGAGAGAGAGAGAATTATGGGAGGGGGAAAGTTAGGACACCCAGAGTGTGGTTGGTAAACAAGACTAGGATGGGGGGGGGGGTTTGGTGAGGGATCGATGGTGGGTGGAGGTGAAGGATGGGCGGTGGGTGTAGGAGCACCGCCCATGGTCACAAGGACACTGCTGCGACAGTGTGGGCGGCGCCGGCGACCTGCTGGGGGATACCTGGTCGGGGGAGGGTGGAGAGGCAGCAAAGAGAGTATGCACCACACCCTTCAACCCCCCTTTCCCTGGGTGATTCCATTAGAAAGGACAAGAGAAAGGTCGAGCAGGCAGGCAGGTAGGTAGGGCGAGGTCGAGCAAGCAGGCAGGTAGGGCGAGTGAAAACAGTTATCCAGCAGGCATGTGACCACACCCTCCAGCACCGTGTGGTCGCTGTGAGGGGTCACACGGGGTCACCCTCCCCCACGCACTTGGTCTGCGGGGGGTCCACCACACGGCAGGAAGATGAGACGAGTGTCACCGGGGTCACCACGAGGTCAGTGCCACGCCGGAAGTGTCGTGTGTGTGCGGGGGAACACGTGTCCTGAAGATGGATGATGGAATAATGAGGATGCCTCTGCTGGACACCCTTAAACCAGGCCTCAGCCCGTCTATCTGTCTGTGTGATTGCTTACTCTCTCACGTATTGTGCCTCTAACACCTTTACTACTTCCACAATTTCTAAAGGGGTGGACGGGTAAGCCAGTTGAAGGCCTCGGTCAGATGACCAAAAGCTCCTGCTACGGGTCATCATATGACAAACATTCGCGTCAGGAAACACTTGTCCTATTGCCTGACAAATCTAACCTAACCTGGAGGAGAAACAAGGTGGGACGCGGCCATGTTTTGATCACAGTCAGGCTGTGTTTTGGTCGCTGTGACGAGACGTGTTGCAATCATGAGAGCCTTAACATGTTCATTTTTCCCCTATAATCTACTTTGTCCATAATTACTATCGCATTTACTTTGTCTGTTTCATAAGGTGAAGTCCAGGATCTTTCCTTAATTCATGGTATAATTTAACAAATCTTTGAGGACAATTGTGTTGTAGAGGTGTGAGCCTCTACAACACAATTGTCATCAAAGATTTGTTAAGTTATACCATGAATTAAGGAAACATCTTAGACGTCACCTTACGAAACAAAGCAAATGCGATAGTAATTATGGACAAATAGATTATAGGGGGAAAATGAACATGCTATTAGAAGACGGGTACTTACGTGCCCCTTAATGCTTTGTACACTATTCTATCTGTCTATCTGTTTCTTAGCCAGTCTACCTGCTTGTCTCTGTCTTTTTTTGGTCAGTGTGACTGTCTTATCATTCTGCATTTGTCTCCTCCGCGAGTCTCTTTGCATTCTTGACATCTATTGTGTTCCTCTGGTTCACGGCTGGACATTGATCTATCCTGACAGGAGATCAAGTAATGATCAAAGTTCAGACCAAAACAAACATCAGCCACATCAAATGCTGGATGCTGTGCTTCTGCTATTTTGTATATTAAAGCAAACTAGGCACCAGTGTTGCCTCTCTCTCTCTCTCTCTCTCTCTCTCTCTACAAGATAGTTACCATCTCATTGCTGACCCCAGTGTCCCCTCTTCCTCCTGCTTCTCACTCCTGCTCCCACTACTGCAGTATGCCAGGTGTCAGATATACTTTTTTTTTTGTAACAGTACCTTGTATTTCATGCAACAGTTATTTAAATCAGGGAACGGGTGGGATTTAAACCCATGGCAGGCAAGTCCCAAAACTCACAGGCCAGTGCGCTAACCACTCGACCAGCTGACTAATAACATTCATCCAGTATAATGCGAGCCTTTATTAACTATGGCTTTATTAACTATGGCTTTATTAACTTGTGGCTTTATCAAGTCACAAACACATCTGTTTATGACTTAATAAATCCCACTGTGTGGGCGAAACGTGAGTCAATAAAGGATCGCATTATTCATCCAACTTGTTATATTTATACATCATAGATGAGGCACATGAATGTGACCTTTATGCCGTCTTAGTGATGTTTTCCCCTCCCCCCCACCACCCCGCACCACCACCACCACCACCACACCGCCACCACCACCACCACCGCCACCACCGCCGCCACCACCACCACCACCACCGCCACTACCGCCACCACCACCACCACCACCACCGCCACCCCACTACCGCCACCACCACCACCACCGCCACCACCACCGCCACCACCACCACCACCACCACCGCCACCACCACCGCCACCACCACCACCACCACCCCACCACCACCGCCGCCACTACCGCCACCACCACCACCACCGCCACCACCACCACCACCACCACCACCGCCACCCCACACCGACCACCACCGCCACCACCACCACCACCACCGCCGCCACACCACCACCACCGCCACCACCACCACCACCGCCACCACCACCACCCCACCGCCGCCACTGCCGCCACCACCACCGCCACCACCACCACCTGCCAGAAGCACCACCATTGCGCATTACATGACTGATCGGGGTACACGCGCCGCCACGACCATCGCCAACGAGCTGGTGTATTTCTACGATCAAATGATTTGACATGCCGGGGAAGAATGTTTAGCTTGAACACGTTTGCAGACATGTTGAAGTGACTGATGCTGGTGGTGTTGAAGTGACTGATGCTGGTGGTGTTGAAGTGACTGATGCTGGTGGTGTTGGATGATGTGTGGTGTTGATGACTGATGCTGGTGGTTGCTTGAAGTGACTGATGCTGGTGGTGTTGAAGTGACTGATGCTGGTGGTGTTGAAGTGACTGATGCTGGTGGTGTTGAAGTGACTGATGCTGGTGGTGTTGAAGTGACTGATGCTGGTGGTGTTGAAGTGACTGATGCTGGTGGTGTTGAAGTGACTGATGCTGGTGGTGACTCTCTCTCTCTCTTCCCAATGACGTATGCTGAGTTATTGTCACAGGGTGTGAGTTCTGCATGATACAACTAGCTGTGGTGTGCGCAGTGCTACTACCACTATTTCTTCTACTACTACATCCACTACCTACCAACCACTACCTCTACTTCCTCTTATCCTTGTCTTGTTCACGCTCGCCTGTACCGGCTCCCCCTCAATCTTTTCTGTTAATGTGACTGTAAATGGTCCAAGTTGGACCGAAACGTCGTGGTAAGCTCCTCTCTCCTACGTGGGGGTTATTTGTGTATATCTCAGAACAACTGCCACATAAGAGGGGACATAAAAATTAGTTTTCCATTATGAACTATGATGATAAGTTGACCATCTTGGGTGGGTGTGCGACGCTCACCTAGCACACATATACGCCCCTGCTTCCCATATGTAAGTTTCCCTATATGAAGGTACTCCTTATGTGTAGGTTCTCCATATATGTAGACACAAGACAGGACTTTATACAGTTCCTGGTGTCCCAGCATCTCCTGTACATTTAATATAAAAACTGTGTTTCATTATACTGTTACTTCTCTCATCTCATTAAAACCATCTGCCATTATACAGAAGAATTTTTTCGGATACCCTTAACCGGATTATTAACCTGATGGGTTAGTAATCCAGAATAACCCGGAGGGTTGGTAACAGACGGTTAAGGGGCACGTCAGTGCCCCATCTTCTAATAACATGTTTATTTTTCCACTATAATCTACCTTGTCCATAATTACTATCACATTTGCTTTCTCTGTTTCGTAAGGTGACGTCCAGGATCTTTCCTTAATTCATGGTATAACTTAAATCTTTGAGGACAAATGTTGTTGTAGAGGTTTGAACGAAGCTCAAACATCTACAACAATTAACTTTGTAAATGGTCCAAGTCGGGCCGAAACGTCGTCGTAAGCTCCTCTCTTTTATATGTGCGGGTTGTGTGTGTATCTACAACAATTGTCCGTCATACAATATACACCCAGGATACACTACCATACACGAGGCTCCGTCATACACTATACACCCAGGATACAGTACCATACACAAGGCTCCGTCATACAATATACACCCAGGATACACTACCATACACAAGGCTCCGTCATACACTATACACCCAGGATACACTACCATACACAAGCCTCCGTCATACACTATACACCCAGGATACACTACCATACACAAGCCTCCGTCATACACTATACACCCAGGATACACTACCATACACAAGGCTCCGTCATACACTATACACCCAGGATACACTACCATACACAAGCCTCCGTCATACACTATACACCCAGGATACACTACCATACACAAGCCTCCGTCATACACTATACACCCAGGATACACTACCATACACAAGGCTCCGTCATACACTATACACCCAGGATACACTACCATACACAAGGCTCCGTCATACACTATACACCCAGGATACACTACCATACACAAGGCTCCGTCATACACTATACACCCAGGATACACTACCATACACAAGGCTCCGTCATACACTATACACCCAGGATACACTACCATACACAAGGCTCCGTCATACACTATACACCCAGGATACACTACCATACACAAGCCTCCGTCATACACTATACACCCAGGATACACTACCATACACAAGGCTCCGTCATACACTATACACCCAGGATACACTACCATACACAAGCCTCCGTCATACACTATACACCCAGGATACACTACCATACACAAGCCTCCGTCATACACTATACACCCAGGATACACTACCATACACAAGGCTCCGTCATACACTATACACTCAGGATACACTACCATACACAAGGCTCCGTCATACACTATACACCCAGGATACACTACCATACACAAGGCTCCGTCATACACTATACACTCAGGATACACTACCATACACAAGCCTCCGTCATACACTATACACAGAACACTACCATACAAGCTGTCATACACTATACACCAGGTACACTACCATACACAGCTCCGTCATACACTATACACCCAGGATACACTACCATACACAAGCGCTCCGTCATACACTATACACCCAGGATACACTACCATACACAAGCCTCCGTCATACACTATACACCCAGGATCTGATCAAGAATAATTTTCATATCACTTTCTCTCTCTTTTCCTCCTCAGTTCCCACAAATGTCTTTCTGACTTTCTCTTGACCTAATTTATTGAACTTTCTCTATGCTCCCTGGTGATAACTTCACCCTTAATGTATTGTCGGTCCCCTACCATGTTGTATTGTGTTGTATGTAATTACTACCATGTTGCATTGTATGTATTTACTACCATGTTGTATTGTGTTGTATGTAGTTACTACCATGTTGTATTGTATGTATTTACTACCATGTTGTATTGTGTTGCATGTAGTAACTATTATGTTGTATTGTGTTATATGTAGTTACTACCATGTTGTATTGTGTTGTATGTAGTCACTATCATGTTGTATTGTGTTGTATGTAGTCACTATCATGTTGCATTGTGTTGTATGTAGTTACTACTATGTTGTATTGTGTTCTGAGTAGTTACTACTATGTTGTATTGTGTTTTGAGTAGTTATTACTATGTTGTATTGTGTTCTGAGTAGTTATTACTATGTTGTATTGTGTTCTGAGTAGTTATTACTGTTGTATTGTGTTTTGGTAGTTATTACTATGTTGTATTGTGTTCTGAGTAGTTATTACTATGTTGTATTGTGTTCTGAGTAGTTATTACTACATTGTGTTGTGTTCTGAGTAGTTATTACTATGTTGTATTGTGTTCTGAGTAGTTATTACTACATTGTGTTGTGTTCTGAGTAGTTATTACTATGTTGTATTGTGTTCTGAGTAGTTATTACTATGTTGTATTGTGTTCTGAGTAGTTATTACTACTGTGTTGTGTTCTGAGTAGTTATTACTATGTTGTATTGTGTTCTGAGTAGTTATTACTATGTTGTATTGTGTTCTGAGTAGTTATTACTACATTGTGTTGTGTTCTGAGTAGTTATTACTATGTTGTATTGTGTTCTGAGTAGTTATTACTATGTTGTATTGTGTTCTGAGTAGTTATTACTACATTGTGTTGTGTTCTGAGTAGTTATTACTATGTTGTATTGTGTTCTGAGTAGTTATTACTATGTTGTATTGTGTTCTGAGTAGTTATTACTATATTGTGTTGTGTTCTGAGTAGTTATTACTATGTTGTATTGTGTTCTGAGTAGTTATTACTACATTGTGTTGTGTGTTGTTACTACAATAATAATAATAATAATATCTTTATTTACTACAAGTACATGTACAAGGTACACAGACCATAGCTGACATCAATGACATACTACTATATAGAAAGCCGCTTGTTATGCTGAGCATTTCGGACAAATTAGGTCACTTTTGTCCCAGGATGCGACCCACACCAGTCGATTATCACCCAGGGACCCATTATTACTGATGGGTGAACATGGACAACAGATGTAAGGAAACACGGCCAATGTTTCCACCTCTTCGCCGGAAATCGAACCCCGGACCCTCAGTATGTGAAGAGAGAGCTTCTGCCACCAGGCCACGGACCACTATGTTGTATTGTGTTCTGTGTAGTTATTATCATGTTATGTTGTTGTTATGTAGTTACTATTATATGTTGTTACTATGTAGCTTCTATATCTACTCATTTATTATTTACTCTTCGCATTTTATGATCTTATCGTCTCTGTATCTTATTTCTTTGTGGTTACCATCTCTCTCTCTCTCTCTCTCTCTCTCTGAGTGTTTATCACACCATCTATATTCTTCATGTTGTCTCTTACAGCTTTCTCTAATTTCCGCTACGCAACACAACTCTACCTTCAATTCCATCAACAATTTACCGCTGCACTTGCTCAATTCTTGCACCGGCTTACACTCCTTTCTTTTACTTATCTTTGATTGTTTATTTCGTTGCTGTGTGTTGCTGCACCCTCCCTCCAACATAGATAGAACAACACAAGAGGAACGAGACAGATTGTGAGGGTAACAGCACGAGGAGATAGAAGGATAATGAGAAGAGGTGAGGATAGACATGATGGAATGGATGAGGAAGGAGTGGTAGGGAAGGAGAGGAAGAGGAAGGAGGAGAGGAAGAGGAAGGAGGAGCCGGAGGAGGATGTAGTAATAGGGAAAACCAGTGACCCGGGCCGGAAGACAAGGTTGTTTATTGAGCACTGTGTGGGGGTGGGTGGATGGGACCTAGCACTGTGTGGGGTGGGTGGATGGGACCTAGCACTGTGTGGGGTGGGTGGATGGGACCTAGCACTGTGTGGGGGTGGGTGGATGGGACCTAGCACTGTGTGGGGTGGGTGGATGGGACCTAGCACTGTGTGGGGTGGGTGGATGGGACCTAGCACTGTGTGGGGTGGGTGGATGGGACCTAGCACTGTGTGGGGTGGGTGGATGGGACCTAGCACTGTGTGGGGTGGGTGGATGGGACCTAGCACTGTGTGGGGTGGGTGGATGGGACCTAGCACTGTGTGGGGTGGGTGGATGGGACCTAGCACTGTGTGGGGTGGGTGGATGGGACCTAGCACTGTGTGGGGGTGGGTGGATGGACCTAGCACTGTGTGGGGTGGGTGGATGGGACCTAGCACTGTGTGGGGGTGGGTGGATGGGACCTAGCACTGTGTGGGGGTGGGTGGATGAGACCTAGCACTGTGTGGGGTGGGTGGATGGGACCTAGCACTGTGTGGGGTGGGTGGATGGGACCTAGCACTGTGTGGGGGTGGGTGGATGGGACCTAGCACTGTGTGGGGTGGGTGGATGGACCTAGCACTGTGTGGGGTGGGTGGATGGGACCTAGCACTGTGTGGGGGTGGGTGGATGGGACCTAGCACTGTGTGGGGGTGGGTGGATGTTACCTAGCACTGTGTGGGGGTGGGTGGTGTTACCTAGCACTGTGTGGGGGTGGGTGGATGGGACCTAGCACTGTGTGGGGTGGGTGGATGGGACCTAGCACTGTGTGGGGGTGGGTGGATGGGACCTAGCACTGTGTGGGGTGGGTGGGTGTTACCTAGCACTGTGTGGGGTGGGTGGTGACCTAGCACTGTGTGGGTGGGTGGATGGGACCTAGCACTGTGTGGGGTGGGTGGATGGGACCTAGCACTGTGTGGGGTGGGTGGATGGGACCTAGCACTGTGTGGGGGTGGGTGGATGGGACCTAGCACTGTGTGGGGGTGGGTGGATGGGACCTAGCACTGTGTGGGGTGGGTGGATGGGACCTAGCACTGTGTGGGGTGGGTGGATGGACCTAGCACTGTGTGGGTGGTGGTGGGACCTAGCACTGTGTGGGGTGGGTGGATGGGACCTAGCACTGTGTGGGGTGGGTGGGGGACCTAGCACTGTGTGGGGGTGTGGGTGTGACCTAGCACTGTGTGGGGGTGGGTGGATGGGACCTAGCACTGTGTGGGGGTGGGTGGATGGGACCTAGCACTGTGTGGGGGTGGGTGGATGGACCTAGCACTGTGTGGGGTGGGTGGATGGGACCTAGCACTGTGTGGGGTGGGTGGGTGTTACCTAGCACTGTGTGGGTGGGTGTACTTGTGGGGGTGGATGGGACCTAGCACTGTGTGGGGTGGGTGGATGGGACCTAGCACTGTGTGGGGGTGGGTGTACCTAGCACTGTGTGGGGTGGGTGGATGGGACCTAGCACTGTGTGGGTGTGGGTGGATGGGACCTAGCACTGTGTGGGGTGGGTGGATGGGACCTAGCACTGTGTGGGGTGGGTGGATGACCTAGCACTGTGTGGGGGTGTGGTGGGACCTAGCACTGTGTGGGGTGGGTGGATGGGACCTAGCACTGTGTGGGGTGGGTGGATGGGACCTAGCACTGTGTGGGGTGGGTGGATGGGACCTAGCACTGTGTGGGGGTGGGTGGATGGGACCTAGCACTGTGTGGGGTGGGTGGATGGGACCTAGCACTGTGTGGGTGGGTGGATGGACCTAGCACTGTGTGGGTGGGTGGAGGGACCTAGCACTGTGTGGGTGTGGGTGGATGGGACCTAGCACTGTTGTGGGTGTGGGTGGATGGGACCTAGCACTGTGTGGGTGTGGTGATGACCAGCCTGTGTGGTGGTGGGACCTAGCACTTGGGGGGGTAGGACCTAGCATGGTGGGTGGGTGGATGGGACCTAGCACTGTGTGGGGGTGAGGTGGGTGTGATGGGACCTAGCACTGTGTGGGTGTGGTGGATGGGACCTAGCACTGTGTGGGGGTGGGTGGGACCTAGCACTGTGTGGGGTGGGTGGATGGGACCTAGCACTGTGTGGGTGTGGGTGGATGGGACCTAGCACTGTGTGGGTGTGGGTGGATGGGACCTAGCACTGTGTGGGGGTGGGTGGATGGGACCTAGCACTGTGTGGGGGTGGATAGGACCCAACAGGTGGGTGGGACCCAGCAGAGAGAGAGCAACAAGACTACATATTGACAGTAACCAGACAAAAGTTGGCTGGCATAATAATAATAATAATAATACTTTATTGAGACATGGTACAGTGATACATGGTTGGGGAGACAAGATACATAGTTATTAATGAGATGTACATGCCAAAAGCCCCTAATATGCTGTGCATTGCGGGCATTCTTAGGTCTACTTAATTGTAGACTACATGGTAAAAAGTTATGGTTGATAATTTATAAAATAAGTATAATTGTGTATCTAAGTTATAAAGTTTGAATATAAGTTGAACATATCAATTAATTGTAGCAATGCAACTAATTGAGTGAGATAATATTTAGAACAATTAATTGCATTGCAGTTACAGTTTACGTGGTGATTATAATGTAAATGTTATAGGAACAGTTAGCTTATTATGTATTATTCATAACAGGTTTTTACATTTAAGTGATTAGTAAGTTTTTACACTTAAGTGATTATTCTACTTTGTTGGGAATGTTTGATATTGAGCATTTAGGTTTGGGTGAGAAGGTGGTTTTTTAGCATCGTTTTGAATTGGGGTACAGGCAGGGTTTCTTTGGCAATGACAGGTAATGAATTCCAAATTTTCGTGCCTTTTATATGCATTGAGTTTTTACATAGTGTTAGATGGACACGGGAACATCGAGGAGTGATCTGTGTCTAGTGTTATGGTCATGTGTCCTGTTAAAATTGGTAAGGAGAAGTTTGAGTGGTGTGTTAATATTTGCATAGAGTGTTCTATGTATGTAATAGGCACAGTAAAAAGTATGGATGTCTTGTATGGTGAGTAAGTTTAGGTTTTTGAATATTGGTGGAGTATGTTGTCTGGAGTGTGAATGTGTTATCATTCTAACTGCAGCCTTTTGTTGTGTTATTAGTGGTCTGAGATGAGTTATTGATGTAGAGCCCCATGCGCAGATTCCATAGGTGAGGTAGGGGTAAATGAGTGAGTGATATAGGGTAAGGAGAGCTGGTTGTGGAACATAGTACCGTATCTTGGATAGTATTCCCACGGTCTTTGAGACTTTCTTGGAAATTTGTTGTATATGTGTCTGAAATTTGAGGCCACTGTCAAGATGGATTCCTAAGAATTTTCCCTCTGTGAGTTTTGAGTGAGACAGGCAACAGTAGCAGAACGGCAGCAGCAACTGGAGGAAGAGGAAGAGGAAGAGGAAGAGGGGGAAGAGGAGGGAAAAGTGAGGGAAATCTTTAATCACAAAAAATGAGGATACGATGAGGTGGATAAATGTAATTAATAACAGATGAACTACTTTGCCTGAGTGAACGATCATCCCCGTAACCAACAACAGATGACATAAGAAAGGTTGGTGCGCGCCGCCAGAAGTAACAGCCAAGGTGATCATGCCGTCACCACTGACGAGGGGCTTGCTGGTGCAAAGAAACTTTCTAAACCAGTTACAGGTAAATCACGAGCAACACCGGAGGTTGCCAGGTGTGTACACCTGGCAACCTCCGGATGAAAGATGATGGCACCTGTCATCCTATGTCACCCTCTGCCACTCCTCCCACACCTAGCTACCTTCTCCGCCACCATCTCCCGCTACCATCCCCCATCTCGCTGCACCTTCTCCCGCCTTGCCTACCTTCTCCCCGCTGCTACCATCTCCCGCGCTACCTTCTCCCCGCTGCTACCATCTCCCGCCGCTACCATCTCCAGCTTCCCGCCCCACCCTTGCTCTAGCTCCCATGAATGCCACGGTTATCTTACTGTATTACTTCTATCAATGTTCCTCATTCATTCACAGTTCACATTCCTCCTGACAATTTTAATTGAAAAGTCATCAAATAAAACAGTTCTTTGTTTTTACACAAAGTTAATTTCCTCTCAAAGACATGAACATTTATAAAGGTTCAAGCTTGGAGAAGGTCACCTGAAACAATGATGGGGCTTGGAGAAGGTCACCTGAAACAATGATGGGGCTTGGAGAAGGTCACCTGAAACAATGATGGGGCTTGGAGAAGGTCACCTGAAACAATGATGGGGCTTGGAGAAGGTCACCTGAAACAATGATGGGGTTCTGAGAGTTGCTGAGATGTGGCTGTGACCGGTGTTAAGAGTTGGGTTAGGTTGGGTAAGATGTGTCGGGAAACAGAACAAGTGTTTCCTGACGCGGGTCTTTGTTATATGATGACCCACAGCTGGAGCTTTTCGTCATCTGACCAAGTTGTTCTGTTACTTCTCTCAGGCAAAACTTGTAACTCTTGTGTTCGTTTGTGTTGCGTGATGCGTGTTGGTCTCAGTTGTGTTGGTGTGTGCTGCGTCTCTAATGTGTGTACTCGAGTTGTGTTGGTGTGTGTTGAGTCTGTTATGTGTGTACTCACAGAGTTGTGTTGGTGTGTGTTGAGTCTGTTATGTGTGTACTCACTGAGTTGTGTTGGTGTGTGTTGAGTCTGTTATGTGTACTCACTGGAGTTGTATTGGTGTGCTGTTAGTCTTCAGGTGTGTATACTCGAGTTGTGTTGGTGTGTGTTGAGTTGTGTTGTGTCTCACAGAGTTGTGTTGGTGTGTGTGAGTCTGTATGTGTGTACTCACAGAGTTGTGTTGGTGTGTGTTGAGTCTGTTATGTGTGTACTCACAGAGTTGTGT
Source organism: Cherax destructor (assembly GCA_009830355.1). Taxonomy (NCBI): domain Eukaryota; kingdom Metazoa; phylum Arthropoda; class Malacostraca; order Decapoda; family Parastacidae; genus Cherax; species Cherax destructor. The sequence goes on from WNWK01000533.1 coordinate 187,121, forward strand.
TGGTGTGTGTTGAGTCTGTTATGTGTGTACTCACAGAGTTGTGTTGGTGTGTGTTGAGTCTGTTATGTGTGTACTCACTGAGTTGTACCTCTGGAAAGAGTATAAGAAAAGATTGGATAAAAGGGAGGGTGAGGAATATGAAAGGAATATGAGAAGACTTGAGAAAGGAAGGGAAATGATAGAGGAAAGGATGAGGAGAGAATGGAGAAAGAATGGGAGGAAGATGAGGAGAATGGATGAAGAATGGGAGAAAAATAAGGAGAGAATGGAGGGAGAATGGAAGGAAGATGCGGAGAGAATGGAGGAAGATGGGAGAGGAAGGAATGTACACCCATTCATTTTCTCTTGAGTCTAAATAACTTTTCAACCTGTCACTAGTTCTAACTTCTAATATGAATGGTTCTAGCCTCTACCATGAATGGTTCTAGCCTCTACCATGAATGGTCCTAGCCTTTAATGAATGGTTCTAGGCTCTACCATGAATGATTCTAGCCTCTAATGAATGGTTCTAGGCTCTACCATGAATGGTTCTAGCCTCTAATGAATGGTTCTACGCTCTACCATGAATGGTCCTAGCCTCTACTATGGATGGTTCTAGCCTCTACTATGAAAGGTTCTAGCCTCTACTATGAGTATGAATGGTTCTAGGCTCTGCTGTGAATGGTTCTAGGCTCTGCCATGAATGAATGGTTCTAGGCTTTGCCATGAATGAATGGTTCTAGGCTCTACAATGAATGGTTCTAAGATTTACTATGAACGGTTCTAGTCTCTACTATGAATGGTTCTAGTATCTACTATGAATGGTTCTAGTATCTACTATGAATGGTTCTAAGCTCTACTATGAATGGTTCCAGGTTATACTATGAATGGTTCTAGGCTCTACTATGAATGGTTCTAGGCTCTACTATGAATGGTTCTAGTCTCTACTATGACTGGTTCTAGGCTCTACTATGAATGGTTCTAGTCTCTACTATGAATGGTTCTAGCTTCTACTATGAATGGTTCTAGTCTCTACTATGAATGGTTTTAGGCTCTATTATGAATGGTTCTAGGCTCTACTATGAATGGTTCTAGCTTCTACTATGAATGGTTCTAGTCTCTACTATGAATGGTTCTAGGCTCTATTATGAATGGTTCTAGGTTCTACTATGAATGGTTCTAGCTTCTACTATGAATGGTTCTAGACTCCACTATGAATGGTTCTAGGCTCTACTATGAATGGTTCTAGTCTCCACTATGAATGGTTCTAGGCTCTACTATGAATGGTTCTAGCTTCTACTATGAATGGTTCTAGGCACTACTATGAATGGTTCTAGCTTTTACTATGAATGGTTCTAGGCTCTACTATGAATGGTTCTAGCCTCTACTATGAATGGTTCTAGCTTCTACTATGAATGGTTCTAGCCTCTACTATGAATGGTTCTAGTCTCCACTATGAATGGTTCTAGGCTCTACTATGAATGGTTTTAGCTTCTACTATGAATGGTTCTAGGCACTAATATGAATGGTTCTAGCTTCTACTATGAATGGTTCTAGCCTCTACTATGAATGGTTCTAGCCTCTACTATGAATGGTTCTAGCTTCTGCTATGAATGGTTCTAGGCTCCACTACGAATGGTTTGGCTCCACTATGAATGGTTCTAGTTTCTATGAATAATTCTAGTGTCTATAAATGGTTCTAGTCTCCACAATGTCCCTCTCAAGTTTACTGTATCCGTCCACTACCAGGGCATCAATATTTCTAAGTCTCTTATTCATGTGGGTTTTCAACTGCCTTCTAACTGCTACTCTCACCGCCTCTCCCCATTATACATAGTAACACCTTCACTAACACATACACACACACACAATAGACGAGATAGGATAAAGCTCATGGAACATGGAGTGAACCTAGTAGCGACCAGCGAAGAGGTGGGGCCAGGAGCTGTGATTAAACCCCTGCAACCACAAATACGTAAATACAAATAGGTAGGTACACACAAACTCATTCCTGACTACCACATCCACCACACACACTGTAACTCCTGCACCACACCCTCATTCACCACACTCTGAAAAGAGCACAGAAGAGAGGGAGGGGGGGGGGGTAACTCCTAGCCAGACCCACTATTAGAAAGGCTAAATTAAATGTTAGAGAGTAGATACACAGCGTCAAGGACCACAAAATCACCAAGACCGACTGGGAGAGTTTGAGATTATAAATGTGAAGTGATTCACAGTATATTTACTGTGGATGGAAGTTTAAATAACGTGTAGGTCAACCCCTAAACTCGTTGTCAAGGAAGAGAGAGCATTGTTATAACCAAAGAAGTAAAAACAAAAATGTTACTGAATATTCATAATAAAGTATACTGGGACTGGACGATATATCAGCCTCTGGGTGTTGAAACGTGTACAAGAACTAGGCTGTGTTCTCTCAATAACGTCTCTCATCTTCATTACACGAAGGTATACTGGCGAACAAATTATAAATGGGAAAGGTTGTGCCGATCTTTAAAAAAAATGAGGACAGTGAGGACCCCTTAAGAATAAAACTTGATCCAAATTTTGTATTGCCGTTAACTACTGAGTAAAGACACACGTTGCTGAACTAGTTTTACTGGTCGATGTTTCGCTCTGTGTAGTTTTTATCAACATAAGAACCTAACTAGCAAACAGTTCAATTTCAGATCAACTAAATCCTTATAAATAAAATGAGACGAAGCCACTGCCTGCTAGGTTACTTGTTACGTTACCTTGGCTGTGTTAAGATATTAGTTAAACTGCCAATACAGATGACTAAGAGTAACATAAATAAGAGATTACGGGACATAAATTGTTACCTATTAGTGGCTGCAATAGATCACAAGGTGAACACATGCTAGGCTGAGCGCCAGCACAGTCAAGTTCACGGCAACAGTCAACAATATCAACATTAAATATACTATCACTATAGCAACTCACAGGTAAGATAGCAACACCAGTCATCACTGGCTATGTTAAGATAACAACAACAATCATCACTGGCTATGTTAAGATAACAACAGCAACCATCACTGGCTATGTTAAGATAACAATCATCACTGGCTATGTTAAGATAACAACAGCAACCATCACTGGCTATGTTAAGATAACAATCATCACTGCTAGTAAGATAATAACAATCATCACTGGCTATGTTAAGATAATAACAATCATCACTGGATATGTTAAGATAATAACAGCAATCATCACTGGCTATGTTAAGATAATCATCACTGGCTATGTTAAGATAACAACAGCAACCATCACTGGCTATGTTAAGATAACAATCATCACTGGCTATGTTAAGATAATAACAATCATCACAGGCTATGTTAAGATAATAACAATCATCACTGGATATGTTAAGATAATAACAATCATCACTGGCTATGTTAAGATAATCATCACTGGCTATGTTAAGATAACAACAGCAACCATCACTGGCTATGTTAAGATAACAATCATCACAGGCTATGTTAAGATAATAACAATCATCACTGGATATGTTAAGATAATAACAATCATCACTGGCTATGTTAAGATAATAACAATCATCACTGGCTATGTTAAGATAATAACAATCATCACTGGCTATGTTAAGATAATAATCATCACTGGCTATGTTAAGATAATAACAATCATCACTGGCTATGTTAAGATAACAATCACTGGCTATGTTAAGATAACAATCATCACTGGCTATGTTAAGATAATAACATCACTGGCTATGTTAAGATAATATCATCACTGGCTAAGTTAAGATAATAACAATAATCACTGGCTATGTTAAGATAATAACAATCATCACTGGCTATGTTAAGATAATATCATCACTGGCTATGTTAAGATAATCATCACTGGCTATGTTAAGATAATATCATCACTGGTTATGTTAAGATAACAATCACTGGCTGTGTTAAGATAACAATCACTGGCTGTGTCTCAAATATTCAGTCGCTGTATAAAAGGTTTTAGTAAACAATCTTACTGATACTTCATATTGTTTTCCGCTAATCTTTTCAAGATTGATGGATTGATTACATCGACTTCAGGCTGAGGGACTGATTACCTCGGTCTCTTTCTATAGGTAAGGTTCGCCAGGAAACAGGACAAGTGTCTCCTGCCGCGGGTCTTAGTCAGATGACCCGCTGTTGCAGCTTTTGGTCATCTGAGTCTTCTTCTCGTGTTCACTATTCTTCTTTGTATTGGACTGACCAAGTCACTCTGTGGAGAAAACTTTCTACAATAAACATACCCAAGTGTTTCATATGTGTCTAATTTATCAACTTGAAGCAAGTTTTCCCAAAGTACTCGCAGAAATAAGAATTGAAACATCAGTTCCTCTCAATTTTAGTGAGTTGTTTGAAAACTGAAGGGCCTTTGATGTGAAAGTTCAGAAGAACAAGTAAAGGCAGTGGAGAATATCATGCGTGAGTTATCCAGGATTACTTTAACAATAAGAAGTCATCCAAGAACCCCCCTAACACACACACACCAGGGAAGAGGCAGGGCCAGGAGCTGTGAATCGACCCTTGCAACCACAAATAGGTGAGTAACCACACACACATACAAAGTAACTTCACTCTTAACTACCTTACAATTCCTCTCTTCTCTACTCCATCCATTATAATTCTCCCACACTTTCCTACTGAACCCTTCCTTTCTCTCACTCATTTCCACCACCTTTCACCTGACCTATTTGGGCATCTCTTCTTTTTTTTTCTTCAGCTTCACTCTCTTCCCCCTCCTCTCACCATCTGCTCTGCCCCACCCACTCACCATCTGCCCTGCCCCACCCTTTTTTCCACCTCCGACCTCACCATCTGCTCTTCCCCAACCATGTCTTTCTCGCCAGTTCCTCTGTTCCTCTTATTATCTCTTCCTCTTCCTTCTCTATCTCCACTATCACCTCTTCCTTTCCCCCCCCCCTCCCTCATCTTACTCCTGCACCTCTTGCTTCCTCAATGCTCCGTCACTCCTCTAACTACTTCCTCTAATCAGACGCTGATGTTATCACAATTACCGAGTGGTGGTCTTTTCACTCCCTCCCTCCCTCCCTCTCTCCTCCTCTCTCTCTCTCTCTCTCTCTCTCTCTCTCTCTCTCTCTCTCTCTCTCTTTACACAGGGTTTAAGGTTCCTAACTTTATTTAGAAGATAAGAGCTGTTACCAACATCAGCTCATCTGAAAACCTTGTTATTGTTATGAGACATACAAATAGGGAACAGGATAAAGTTGGAGCCATCTGTGGACCAGTGATTTCATTTGGTCAACTGACTTTATTTCGTTGATGTCATTATTCTGTACGAACATGTTCTGGAGAAGCGATGTTCTGAACAAGGGTACAATCACTCTCTTTCTCTGTCTCCCTCCCTCTCTTTCTCTCTCCCTCTCTTTTTCTTTCTTTCTCTTTATAAACGCGCCTGGTGGAATGAGAGGTAATCAGGCTTGAGTCGGAGCAATGAAGAGCAGCCCTAATTCCTCAGATCAAGAGCCCTCCTCCCCCCAATATCAAAGCACCACAACCTTGAACAGCGAACTTGTCTACAGGAATGTGGAGACTGCTTCACCTTGTGTCGTGTTCCTCTGGCTAGTTGGTCGACTGACATCCAAGAACAAGTAACTTTCACAAGAACAATGTCCTATTGAGCTGCACCAGCAGTGTTCCAGGCCTGGGTGATGTTCCAGGCCTGGGTATTGTTCTAGACCTGGGTGATGTTCCAGACCTGGGTGATGTTCCAGACCCTCTGTGGTGTTCCAGGCCTGGGTGGTGTTCCAGGCCTGGGTGGTGTTCCAGGCCTGGGTGTTGTTCTAGACCTGGGTGATGTTCCAGACCTGGGTGACGTTCCAGACCCTCTGTGGTGTTCCAGGCCTGGGTGGTGTTCCAGGCCTGGGTGGTGTTCCAGGCCTGGGTGTTGTTCTAGACCTGGGTGATGTTCCAGACCCTCTGTGGTGTTCCAGACCTGGGTGGTGTTCCAGGCCTGGGTAGTGTTCCAGGCCTGGGTGTTGTTCTAGACCTGGGTGATGTTCCAGACCCTCTGTGGTGTTCCAGGCCTGGGTGGTGTTCCAGGTCTGGGTGGTGTTCCAGACCTGGGTGACAGACACTGGCTGTAACTCTGACACAGGATATACACCTTGCGGGGTGTATTTCTCTCAGCGCTTCACGTATGCTGAGAGTTTCCTTGAATTCCTTCATTAGGGATTAAAGTATTCTTGTCTGGTGGTGAACAGGTTACAGTGCAGGCTTTTTGACCTTCTGTAGCCGACAGGCTTTAAACCCCATTAACCTACCCAACTCTGGTGCCAAAAATTTTCTAGAAAAGTCGGAAGGTTAACAATGGAGCCGAAATCCCTATTCCCACACGCTAAACGTAACTACACACTCACACTAATACATACACACACACACACGACGACGAAAGGTTAAGGGAAATCGGCCTGACAACACTGGATGACAGGAGGGTTAGAGGAGACATGATAACGACATACAAAATACTGCGGGGAATTGACAAGGTAGATAGTGACAGGATGTTCCAGAGAGGGGGACACAGAAACAAGGGGCACAATTGGAAGCTGAAAACTCAGATGAGTCAAAGGGATGTTAGGAAGCATTTCTTCAGCCATAGAGTTGTCAGGAAGTGGAATAGTCTAGCAAGTGATGTAGTGGAGGCAGGAACCATACATAGCTTTAAGACGAGGTATGATAAAGTTCATGGAGCAGGGAGAGAAGGGACCCAGTAGCGGACAGTGAAGAGGCGGGGCCAGGAGCTGAGTCTCGACCCCTGCAACCACAATTAGGTGAGTACAATTAGGTGAGTACACTGTACACCGTGTACGTCAGGCCTATATTAAGAGTATGAAGCACCAGTTTGGAACCCACACCTGGGCAAGCACGTCAGGAAATTAGAGAAAGTGCCAAGGTTTGCAACGAGACTAGTTCCGGAGCTAAGAGGCATGTGCTACGAGGTGAAGTTAAGAGAAATTGGCCTTACGACACTGGAGGACAGGAGAGACAGGGGAAACATGATAACATACAATACATTTTTATGAATCGACAAGGTGGACAGAGGTAAGATGTTCCAGAGATGGGACACAGCAAGGGGTCACAATTGGAAGTTGAAGACTCATATGAGTCACAGAGATGTTAGGAAGTATTTCTTCAGTCACAGAGTTGTCAGGAAGTGGAATAGTCTGGAGGTATGATAAAGCTCACAGAACAGGGAGTGACCCAGTAGCGACCACTGAAGAGGCGGGGCCAGGAGCTATGACTCGATCCCTGCAACCACAATTGAGTATACACACACAAAAACACACACAGCGAAAGCTCTGGAGCTGCCGTAGCTAATGAATTTTTAGCGGAATACTTTAAAGATATCTTTATCGCTGTACTGAAGTCTGCCAGCTCAGGCTGACACATTCCATTACTTCTCGTGATACAGCCATTCTGTCTGAAGTGTGACAGAGAAACACAGCTAGCTTTTGTTCCTACTGTCTAACTATTATACAGAACAAAACAACACACTGCTGGTGTTCCCACAGTGTAACTATCATACAGAACAAGACAACAACACATTGCGAGTGTTCCCACAGTGTAACACAGAACAAGGTAGCAGCAACACACTGCGAGTGTTCCCATAGTGTCGTGCAGGAGCTATAAATCGACCCCTGCAACCACAACTAGGTGAGTACAGTAAGCATCACACAACCACGTCTTGCCCGCCCTCTATCGGGCACTTACTGTCGGGGACCCACCACTACACTCTAAATGGCTTCCAGTTATAAACTGATGCCATTGTGTGGGAATATCGCCCATACCCCGGTGAGTACAGTCCTGCCTCTAGAGGTGTAATCCTTGTTACCTAGGCATGATGAGATGACAGGTACCTAGGTTGGATTTAATATATATGATTGATGTACTGGCTAATCAGGTCCCCAGTCACGATGGTACACAAATATTCAAGACAGTTATCATTCCACCAGAGATAACAAATACTGTTATCACTCCACCAGGGAAGATAACACTGTTATCACTCCACCAGGGAAAATAATACTGTTATCACTCCACCAGGAAAGATAACACTGTTATCACTCCACCAGGGAAGATAACAGCACTGTTATCACTATCATCTCCCCCTCCCTCCTCCAATCTCTCTCCCAACAACTCCAGAAACTGTGTCCTTCTATCCGGTCTCCTCCACTCTGCCTTCACCCCCTCCATGCTTCCTCTCTCCCCTCATTCAGACAATATAATGACCAGTATAATCCAACGAGGCAATGATAGAACCATGTAAGTATACGATAGTAACTATCTCTCTTCCATCAGACCTCTGTCTCTTCTCCACCTCATCTCCAACAATACCACCACCAACAACAACAGCAACAACAACACTACAACCACCACCAACAACAATAACACCACCACCACCCCAAACAACAACACCTCCACCATCACCAACAACACACACCACCATCACCAACAATACACACCACCAACAACCTGACCACCAACCATCACCCACAACACACACCACCACCATCACCAACAACACACACCACCACCATCACCAACAACACCCCCCCCCCCAACAACAACAACACCACCACCAACAACAACGTCTCCTTCCCCTCACCCACCTACTCCCAGGTAGCAGCACACTGCTGATATAACCAACATTATTCCAGACACAGTATGGCGGCCATGATGAAAGTGAACTCTGAACTGCGCAAGAATGTAGATGATCACTGAACTAAGGTGAACAAGTTGCACTGAAAATGTAACTTAACTTAAAAACAACAAGACTGTTCAACAGAACAGTCAAGTACGTAATGGTGAACAGAACAACCAAGTACACAACTATTCAACAGAACAACCAATTACACAACTGTTCAACAGAACAACCAATTACACAACTGTTCAACAGAACTACCAAGTACACGACTGTTCAACAGAACCAAGTACACGACTGTTCAACAGAACCAAGTACACGACTGTTCAACAGAACAACCAGGTGCACAACTGTTCAACAGAACAACCAGTACAAAACTGTTCAACAGAACAACGAAGTACACGACTGTTCAACAGAACAACCAAGAGAAGAACACGAAGAAGCAGCAGCAGCAGAAGAAGAAAAATAAGAAAAAAGAAGAAGGGCTTATTACTGCAAGATAAGTCCAGAAAGTCAAGCAGTGCGCTTTACATGTGTTAGGATCCTCTTGGGTCACGTCTCCTAGCAGCGTATGGACCCACAACGTCACTACACCAACACCGGGTGTTGATACATTCTGCCTCGCCTGGGGACTGAAATCAAGTCCTTTCAGTCGTGAGCCGTAAGCTGTAGCACGAGCAGGTAGTGATAGATTCTAAGTAGAGGAGAAGAAGCACCTGGGAGGACCAACAAGAGCTCAATAGTCAACACTAACACTTGCAACAAGACTAACCCCTAAAAATGGTATGGTGAGACCCACAAGATGTGCAAAAAAAGGCAATTATATGCAGTTCAGGAAAATTAAAGCACTGGGAATAGGAGAATTTTTTTCCTGGATAGAGGCATGGTTGACAAATAGGCAGCAGAGAGTTTGCATAAATGGGGAAAAATCAGAGTGGGGAAGCGTCACAAGCGGTGTTCCACAGGGGTCAGTATTGGGCCCCTTGTTGTTCACAATATACATCAACGACATAGATGAGGGAATAAATAGCGACATAATGATGGGTATCTTACTGACAAAGAGAATGAAATGTGCTCTATCTTTAATAATTATTTTCTTTCGGTTTTCACTCAGGAGGACACTAATAATATCCCAAGAACTAGGTATTTTAGTGGGCCTGAAGAAGATAAATTATGTAGTATCACAGTCACTAGCGAAATGGTTATCAAACAGATAGACCGTTTGAAGCAAAATAAATCGCCAGGTCCTGATGAGCTTTTTTCAAGGGTTCTTAAGGAATGCAAAATGGAACTCTGTGAACTCTTAACTAACATTTTTAACCTATCTCTTCAAACAGGTGTAGTGTCTGATACGTGGAAGATGGCTAATGTAATTCCTATTTTTAAAGCAGGGGACAAGTCGTTACCATCAAATTACCGCCCAATAAGTCTAACATCAATTGTAGGCAAATTACTAGAGTCGATTATAGCTGATAACATAAGAAGCCATCTCGATAGGCATAATTTGATTAATGATACTCAGCATGGATTCACTAGGGCCGTTCCTGCCTAACTAATTTATTAACTTTTTCAGTAAGGCTTTTGAGGCAGTTGATCATGATAAAGAATTCGATATTGTTTATTTGGATTTTAGTAAGGCTTTTGATAGAGTACCACATCAGAGACTGTTAAAGAAAGTGGCTGCTCATGGCATTGGGGGAAAAGTGTTGTCATGGATCGAGTCATGGCTCACCAATAGGAAGCAGAGGGTGTGCATAAATGGGGTTAAATCGGAGTGGGGATCTGTAACAAGTGGCGTTCCTCAGGGATCGGTTTTGGGCCCGTTGTTGTTTATAATATATATAAATGACCTAGACGAGGGAATTTCTAGTGATATGAGCAAATTCGCTGATGACACGAAGATAGGTAGGATAATCGATTCAGACGTAGATGTCAGTGAACTACAGGAGGATTTAGACAAACTCAATTCCTGGTCAGAAAAATGGCAGATGCAGTTCAATGTAGATAAATGCAAAGTTCTAAAGCTCGGGAGTGTCCATAACCCAAGCACTTATAAGTTAAATAACGTAGAACTTAGCCATACAGATTGCGAGAAGGACTTGGGGGTGATGGTAAGCAGCAACCTTAAACCAAGACAGCAATGCCTAAGCGTACGTAATAAGGCAAATAGATTACTGGGATTTATATCAAGAAGTGTTAGCAACAGAAGTCCAGAGGTTATATTACAGCTTTATACATCATTAGTAAGGCCTCACCTAGATTACGCAGCTCAGTTCTGGTCTCCATATTACAGAATGGACATAAATTCGTTAGAAAACATTCAGCGTAGAATGACTAAATTAATACATAGCATTAGAAATCTTCCTTACGAAGAAAGATTAAGGACCCTTAAATTACATTCACTTGTAAGACGTAGAATGAGGGGAGACATGATCGAGGTATACAAGTGGAAAATGGGTATTAACAAAGGGGATATAAATAAGGTCTTGAGGGTATCTCTCCAAGAGAGAACCCGCAATAATGGATTCAAGTTAGATAAGTTTAGATTTAGAAAGGATATAGGAAAGTATTGGTTTGGAAATAGGGTAGTTGATGAGTGGAACAGTCTGCCTAGTAGGGTTATTGAAGCAGGGACCCTGGGTAGTTTTAAATTTAGGTTGGATAAATTCATGAGTGAAAGGGGTTGGATTTGAGTGGGAATTGCACATGAGTAAATAAAATTATCAAAGCTTATTTCTTGGGTAGCATTGAAAATTAGGTTGAACAAATATTCTGTTAGTGGGATGGAATGTGAAGGACTTGCCTAGTATGGGCCAACAGGCCTGCTGCAGTGTTCCTCCTTTCTTATGTTCTTATGTTCTTAAGCAAGTTTGCCGATGACACCAAAATAGGCCGTCCAATTCATTCAAATGAGGACATTAGAGCACTCCAGGAAGATTTTAATAGACTGATGCAGTGGTCGGAGAAGTGGCAGATGCAGTTTAATATAGATAAATGCAAAGTTCTAAATATTGGACAGGACAATAACCATGCCACATATAAACTAAATAATGTAGATCTTAATACTACTGATTGCGAAAAGGATTTAGGAGTTCTGGTTAGCAGTAATCTAAAACCAAGACAGCAGTGCATAAGTGTTCGCAATAAAGCGAACAGAATCCTTGGCTTCATATCAAGAAGCATAAATAATAGGAGTCCTCAGGTTGTTCTTCAACTCTATATATCCTTGGTTAGTCCTCATCTAGATTATGCTGCACAGTTTTGGTCACCGTATTACAGAATGGATATAAATGCTCTGGAAAACGTACAAAGGAGGATGACTAAGTTGATTCCATGTATCAGAAATCTTCCCTATGAGGATAGACTGAGGGCCTTGAATCTGCACTCTGAAGAAAGGCGTAGAATTAGGGGGGATATGATTGAGGTGTATAAATGGAAAACAGGAGTAAATAAAGGGGATGTAAATAGCGTGCTAAAAATATCTAGTATTGACAGGACTCGCAGCAATGGCTTTAAGCTGGATAAATTCAGATTCAGGAAGGATATAGGAAAGCATTGGTTTGGTAATAGATTTGTCGATGAGTGGAACAAACTCCCGAGTACAGTTATAGAGGCTAAAACGTTGTGTAGTTTTAAAAATAGGCTAGATAAATGAGTGGGTGCAGGTGGGTGTGAGTTGGACCTGACTAGCTTGTGCTACTAGGTCAGATGCAGTGCTCCTTCCTTAAATGAATGTAACCTGACCTGGCTGGGTCGGGGCATGGGCTTAAGCCGGTGGGAGACTTGGACATGCCTCGCATGGGCCAGTAGGCCTTCTGCAGTGTTCCTTCTTTCTTATGTTCTTATTATGTAAGGTTTGTCAGGAACCAGGACAAGTGTTTCCTGACGCGGGTCTAAGAGCTTTTGGTGATCTGACCGAGACCTTTCACTGGCTTACCTGTCCACCCCTTTATAAATTATAGTTATCATTATTAATAAATATTTTTAGTAGTAGTTATTAATAAATACTTATAAATGTCCTGAACTATACATAATTGTTTCCAGAAGATTACGCTGCCACACTTCAGAGTTTCTTGCACACGTCACTCAGCAAGGGCGGGTAATTCCTCAAGGCAGGACACACCTACATGTTCCCCTCTAAGTTAACAACCCAGAAAATATCGCATATAAAAGAAACAAAAACACAAAAGGAGGCGGAGTTAAGGTCACTCACCTATAGGGACACAGGCATCCCCAGAGGTCAAACGTTTATTGCAGAGCTCCGTTCTGACCCGTCACTCTGGCCACGACCTCAGGCTGAAAAAAAAAGAAAAAAGGAGTAAGATATCTCCATATTTTGGCATAGTAACTCTCATTTGGTTTTTTGCAACTGAATGCGGCAAAAAAAATCCACGAGCTGTGACTCGTTGCAGGGATGTACATGTTGAGGAAGACGAAGTCAAGATATGTGAGTTCATTACCAAAACATCAGTGGGAAAGGCGATGACAGCCCAGCCCCACACAACACAGTCTCACCTAACACCTCTAGCATTCTTAAGCACCAACTACCTATATAAAAAAAACTTGCGGATTCCAGTGGGTCGCTGGATGAGCGAAGCCAGCATGCAGGGACACGGACGCGGCACTAAAAAGTGTTCGTGGGAGGGAGAAAATTGAGAGGTCCACGACTACTGTAGTCGCTGGCCACCGTGCATCCTCTACGATAATTCTCAGAACGACTACTGTAGTCGCTGGTCACCGTGCATCCTCTACGATAATTCTCAGAACGACTACTGTAGTCGCTGGTCACCATGCATCCTCTACGATAATTCTCAGAACGACTACTGTAGTCGCTGGCCACCGTGTATCCTCTACGATAATTCTCAGAACGACTACTGTAGTCGCTGGTCACCGTGTATCCTCTACGATAATTATCAGAACGACTACTGTAATCGCTGGTCACCGTGCATCCTCTACGATAATTCTCAGAACGACTACTGTAGTCGCTGGTCACCATGCATCCTCTACGATAATTCTCAGAACGACTACTGTAGTCGCTGGTCATCGTGCATCCTCTACGATAATTCTCAGAACGACTACTGTAGTCGCTGGTCACCGTGCATCCTCTACGATAATTCTGAGAACGACTACTGTAGTCGCTGGCCACCGTGCATCCTCTACGATAATTCTCAGAACGACTACTGTAGTCGCTGGCCACCGTGTATCCTCTACGATAATTCTCAGAACGACTACTGTAGTCGCTGGTCACCGTGTATCCTCTACGATAATTCTCAGAACGACTACTGTAATCGCTGGTCACCGTGCATCCTCTACGATAATTCTCAGAACGACTACTGTAGTCGCTGGCCACCATGCATCCTCTACGATAATTCTCAGAACGACTCCTGTAGTCGCTGGTCACCATGCATCCTCTACGATAATTCTCAGAACGACTACTGTAGTCGCTGGCCACCGTGCATCCTCTACGATAATTCTCAGAACGACTCCTGTAGTCGCTGGTCACCATGCATCCTCTACGATAATTCTCAGAACGACTACTGTAGTCGCTGGTCACCGTGCATCCTCTACGATTATTCTCAGAACGACTACTGTAGTCGCTGGCCACCATGCATCCTCTACGATAATTCTCAGAACGACTCCTGTAGTCGATGGTCACCATGCATCCTCTACGATAATTCTCAGAACGACTACTGTAGTCGCTGGTCACCGTGCATCCTCTACGATAATTCTCAGAACGACTACTGTAGTCGCTGGTCACCGTGCATCCTCTACGATAATTCTCAGAACGACTACTGTAGTCGCTGGTCACCGTGCATCCTCTACGATAATTCTCACAACGACTACTGTAGTCGCTGGTCACCATGCATCCTCTACGATAATTCTCACAACGACTACTGTAGTCGCTGGTCACCATGCATCCTCTACGATAATTCTCAGAACGACTACTGTAGTCGCTGGTCACCGTGCATCCTCTACGATAATTCTCAGAACGACTACTGTAGTCGCTGGTCACCGTGCATCCTCTACGATAATTCTCAGAACAACTACTGTAGTCGCTGGTCACCGTGCATCCTCTACGATAATTCTCAGAACGACTACTGTAGTCGCTGGTCACCATGCATCCTCTACGATAATTCTCAGAACGACTACTGTAGTCGCTGACCACCATGCATCCTCTACGATAATTCTCACAACGACTACTGTAGTCGCTGGTCACCGTACATCCTCTACGATAATTCTCAGAACGACTACTGTAGTCGCTGGTCACCGTGCATCCTCTACGATAATTCTCACAACGACTACTGTAGTCGCTGACCACCATGCATCCTCAACGATAATTCTCAGAACGACTACTGTAGTCGCTGGCCACCGTGCATCCTCTACGATAATTCTCAGAACGACTACTGTAGTCGCTGGCCACCGTGCATCCTCTATGATAATTCTCAGAACGACTACTGTAGTCGCTGGTCACCATGCATCCTCTACGATAATTCTCAGAACGACTACTGTAGTCGCTGGTCACCATGCATCCTCTACGATAATTCTCACAACGACTACTGTAGTCGCTGGTCACCGTGCATCCTCTACGATAATTCTCAGAACGACTACTGTAGTCGCTGGTCACCGTTCATCCTCTACGATAATTCTCAGAACGACTACTGTAGTCGCTGGCCACTGCATCCTCTAGATAATTCTCAAACGACTACTGTAGTCGCTGGTCACCGTGCATCCTCTACGATAATTCTCAGAACGACTACTGTAGTCGCTGGCACCGTGCATCCTCTACGATAATTCTCAGAACGACTACTGTAGTCGCTGGTCACGTGCATCCTCTACGATAATTCTCAGAACGACTACTGTAGTCGCTGGCCACCGTGCATCCTCTACGATAATTCTCAGAACGACTACTGTAGTCGCTGGTCACCGTGCATCCTCTACGATAATTCTCAGAACGACTACTGTAGTCGCTGGCCACCGTGCATCCTCTACGATAATTCTCAGAACGACTACTGTAGTCGCTGGTCACCGTGCATCCTCTACGATAATTCTCAGAACGACTACTGTAGTCGCTGGCCACCGGGCATCCTCTACGATAATTCTCAGAACGACTACTGTAGTCGCTGGCCATCGTGCGCCCTCTACCATACTTCTCATCACAAGCGGTAAATCAGTAAGAGTTCAAAACTCTGAAAGCCTTATTATGCATCACATACCCATCATGCGGGTAGTAGTCACCCTAAGCCATCCTGTGGATGATAGTTACCCCATACCATCATGTGGGTGGTAGTTAAAATATGTAAGCTACAATGATTGACTTTCTCTCAGTATATATACAGAATGAGCACACTTTAATTCCCATCTAAGAGATACAATTATCCATGATGTTAGAGAGCAGCCTTAAGGGAGGAGGGTGCACTGTACAGGCTCTGTTGTTGATGCTAGAGTCTAGGACTCTAGGTGGACAGCAGCTTACATAGGCCTTAAAAATAAACAATACGCAGGGAGACGCCACACTAATAAGATGAACAACACTGCTGGGATTCCTTCTTGAATGGTTCTTCTTCTTCTTCTTGTATTCGTAATTATCCCTGGATCGTGGGTCGTGAATGGTTTAAGTGTCTTAAAACATCTGAGATCGTGGATACTTGCGAGTCTCGCTCGGTCCTGTCTTGAAACAATTACACACCACCCGCAGGTTGAGCATTTTATTACACTAACCAGAGGCCGCTAAGACGATGTGTTATCTGAAGACTAGAAAAAAGTGGAGACTTGTGATAGTGAGGTGACATCCACCACCACTACACTAGTGATGGTGGGGTGACATCCACCACCACTCCACCAGTGATGGAGTAATATCCACCACTACTCCATTTGTGTTAAATAAACCTGTGACTGGTATAAGGACGGGCCACCAACCCCTCCACTATCCCCCACACTACCAACACCTCCACTATCCCCACATACCAACACCTCCACTATCTACACTACCAACACCTCACTATCCCCCACACTACCAGCACCTCCACTATCCCCACACTACCAGCACCTCCACTATCCCTCACACTACCAACACCTCAATATCCCCACACTACCAGCACCTCCACTAACCTGCACTCAAATCCACTAGTCGACATCCACCACCTCCACTATCCCCACACTCCAGACACCTCCACTATCCCCACACTACCAACACCTCCACTATCCCCACACTACCAACACCTCAACCTCACTATCCCATACAGCACCTCCACTACCAACACCTCTCCACTATCCCCACACTACCAACACCTCCACTATCCCCACACTACCAACACCTCCACTATCCCTCACACTACCAACACCTCCACTATCCCCACACTACCAGCACCTCCACTATCCCCACACTACCAACACCTCCACTATCCCCACACTACCAACACCTCCACTATCCCCACACTACCAACACCTCCACTATCCCCACACTACCAACACCTCCACTATCCCCACACTACCAGCACCTCCACTATCCCTCACACTACCAACACCTCCACTATCCCCCACACTACCAACACCTCCACTATCCCCCACACTACCAATGTCGTGTGGGTCTTGAGAGAGATATATAGGAGGTCAAAGATACTCCTTGTTGGATGGTTACGGTATATTTACAGTAAGTGAAAGGAGAGGTCCAGCCACGTCTGTTCACCTGTTAGGCCTGTCGCTAGTGAGGCAGTCTGCCTATGATAGGCTGTGCACATGCGCTGAGCCTCTGACGTCAGCGGGTACCGTGACGTCACACGCAAAGGGACCAGCTTTATAAAGATAAACTAAACAAGTGTATATATGATACTGACACGACACCAACACCTCCACTATCCCCCACACTACCAGCACCTCCACTATCCCTCACACTACCAACACCTCCACTATCCCCACACTACCAACACCTCCACTATTCCCCACACTACCAACACCTCCACTATCCCCACACTACCAACACCTCCACTATCCCCACACTACCAACACCTCCACTATCCCCACACTACCAACACCTCCACTATCCCCCACACTACCAACACCTCCACTATCCCCCACACTACCAACACCTCCACTATCCCCACACTACCAACACCTCCACTATCCCCACACTACCAACACCTCCACTATCCCCACACTACCAACACCTCCACTATCCCCACACTACCAACACCTCCACTATCCCCCACACTACCAACACCTCCACTATCCCCACACTACCAGCACCTCCACTATCCCCCACACTACCACCACCTCCACTATCCCACACACTACCAACACCTCCACTATCCCCACACTACCAACACCTCCACTATCCCCCACACTACCAGCACCTCCACTATCCCTCACACTACCAACACCTCCACTATCCCCCACACTACCAACACCTCCACTATTCCCCACACTACCAACACCTCCACTATCCCCCACACTACCAACACCTCCACTATCCCCCACACTACCAACACCTCCACTATCCCCCACACTACCAACACCTCCACTATCCCCCACACTACCAACACCTCCACTATCCCCCACACTACCAACACCTCCACTATCCCCCACACTACCAACACCTCCACTATTCTCTCCTGTTACTACTCCATACACAGTTAACACGGGAGTACAAACTACTCCAGTATTACACAATACATAATACAGAGTGAAAGCGCTGCCTTGAGGACCTTGTAATTAGCTTATACTTACGAGGAGTGAACATTGTCTGGAAGCTGTGAGAGCATCTTCCTCTAGACGTCCAGGTTACTCACCCTTAACCTCTACAACCTCCCTTCTCCTCCTCCATCACCTTCTCCTCTTCCTCCTCTACTTTAAATGATACACATAACAATTATCCAGATCACAAACCTAAATTGATACTGTAGTTCTGCCTAATGACAATAATATATATATATATATATACACACACACACACACAGACGAAGATGTCAGCTGAGACAATAGCAAGACACGTGTGTTTACAGTGGTAGTTGCTGATCTCGCCGCTAGAGGTTACCACCCTCTTCATAACATATATTTCTTTTATCTATTATGATCAGGTTGTAACAGATAAAAGACAAGATTGCAAAAAAAATTAGAACCAAATTTAATGATAATGGAGGGAGAACTTTAACACAAAGTGCATTACTAAGCTGACCTGAATTGATGGAAATGTAATCATAAGTTAGCACATTTAACACAAGTTCCTTTACCGTCTTAATTTAACACTCAAGAGCCTTGTCGGACGCCCGACAAAATACATATATAAACTGTTGTGTGAGTGTGTGTTAGACTGGTGGTGTTGACGGTGTTGTTCGTCAAGCCTCACCCTGGCAACACACGCATGAATACAGGCAACCACTCACGTCAAGCCTCACCCTGGCCACACACGCATGCATACAGGCAACCACTCACGTCAAGCCTCACCCTGGCCACACACGCATGCATACAGGCAACCACTCACGTCAAGCCTCACCCTGGCCACACACGCATGCATACAGGCAACCACTCACGTCAGGCCTCACCCTGGCCACACACGCATGCATACAGGCAACCACTCACGTCAAGCCTCACCCTGGCCACACACGCATGCATACAGGCAACCACTCACGAACTCATCCATTCACTCACCCATAACCTCACTCATAACATAATTCACTCACCTATACCACCATTCACTCACACACTCATGCCTCACTTACACACTCGTCATCAGCAACTCATTCATATCCTCACGCCTTCACTCACGTTTTTCCCACTGGTATATCACTGACGCCTTACAGAAACAGCAGTGGTCCTAGCACTGATCCTTGGGACTCCTAACTGTTACCATCACCCATCCCCATGTCTGATGTCTTTCTCTTCTGTTCTTTTAAGTGTTCTTTAATCTGCTGGAACACACTTGCTGTCACTACAGCCGGTTTTTCTAGTTTATTATTGTGGGGAATATTGTCAAGTGTTTTCTTGAGGTCCAGCAACATGCAGTCACTCCATTTCCGTGACAGTCATAACACACGACTTCATGTCATTGAAAATATGTTATCTTTCCCTGACTGAATTCCTCGTCCTCAAGTGATCCAAGTCTCTTCCCCAGGTGATCCAAGTCTCCTCACCAGGTGATCCAAGTCTCCTTACCAGGTGATTCAAATCTCCTCACCAGGTGATCCAAGTCTCCTTACCAGGTGATCCAAGTCTCCTTACCAGGTGATACAAGTCTCCTTACCAGGTGATCCAAGTCTCCTCACCAGGTGATCCAAGTCTCCTTACCAGGTGATTCAAATCTCCTCACCAGGTGATCCAAGTCTCCTTACCAGGTGATCCAAGTCTCCTTACCAGGTGATCCAAGTCTCCTTACCAGGTGATTCAAATCTCCTTACCAGGTGATCCAAGTCTCCTCACCAGGTGATCCAAGTCTCCTTACCAGGTGATTCAAATCTCCTTACCAGGTGATCCAAGTCTCCTCACCAGGTGATCCAAGTCTCCTCACCAGGTGATCCAAGTCTCCTCACCAGGTGATCCAAGTCTCCTTACCAGGTGATCCAAGTCTCCTTACCAGGTGATCCAAGTCTCCTCACCAGGTGATCCAAGTCTCCTTACCAGGTGATCCAAGTCTCCTCACCAGGTGATCCAAGTCTCCTCACCAGGTGATCCAAGTCTCCTTACCAGGTGATTCAAATCTCCTCACCAGGTGATCCAAGTCTCCTTACCAGGTGATCCAAGTCTCCTTACCAGGTGATCCAAGTCTCCTTACCAGGTGATCCAAGTCTCCTCACCAGGTGATCCAAGTCTCCTCACCAGGTGATCCAAGTCTCCTTACCAGGTGATTCAAATCTCCTTACCAGGTGATCCAAGTCTCCTTACCAGATGATCCAAGTCTCCTCACCAGGTGATCCAAGTCTCTTTACCAGGTGATCCGTCTCCTTACCAGGTGATTTAAGTTTCTTTACCAGGTGATCCAAGTCTCCTTACCAGGTGATCCGAGTCTTCTTACCAGGTGATCCAAGTTTCCTCACCAGGGAATCCAAGTCTCCTCACCAGGGGATCCAAGTCTCCTCACCACGTGATCCGTTTCACCAGGTTGGCCTCTATATCCCCTAATCCTCACAGACCACTTCTCCCTCACGCCCAGACTTCCACCATCACACACCCTTGACCCTCAAGGGCGACCTCTGACACCCACTGCCATTCACAGTGGCACCAGGAAGGAAGGTGGAGCTCACACAGTGGCAGCAGCAGCAGCAGGAGGGGTAG
Source organism: Cherax destructor (assembly GCA_009830355.1). Classification (NCBI taxonomy): domain Eukaryota; kingdom Metazoa; phylum Arthropoda; class Malacostraca; order Decapoda; family Parastacidae; genus Cherax; species Cherax destructor. The sequence continues at coordinate 208,052 of WNWK01000533.1, forward strand.
TGGTGATCATATAACCAGTGGTAAGACAGGCCAGAAGTCACATGATCTGCGGAGCTGCGAGCTGTCTGTCGCCCACAACCCACACTAAATTATAGTGAGTCCATAACCTGTTTGCCGGTGCCGCCGCCGCAGCAGCAGCAGCAGCAGCAGTGGCAGCAGCAGCAGCAGCAGCAGCAACAGCAACAGCAACAGCAGCAGCAGCACTTGAGGTATTCACCATCAATGGTGCTGGTGATGTAGTGACGGTGGTGGTGCTGCAAGTGGTAGTGGCTGTGGAAGTTCTTCTCCTCACACAGTATATTTCTCAGGTCAGCGTGGGTCTAGAGCAGGACACTCCTGCCTCTCACAATTGCTTGACCATTACGATATGCTCATGCATGCAGTGGCATGCAAGCAAAATCCAGATTGACTTGTACACCATGGTACTTGTGCTAGTGAGTTGTACACCATGGTACTTGTGCTAGTGAGTTGTACACCATGGTACTTGTGCTAGTGAGTTGTACACCATGGTACTTGTGCCAGTGAGTTGTACATCATGGTACTTGTGCTAGTGAGTTGTACACCATGGTACTTGTGCTAGTGAGTTGTACACCATGGTACTTGTGCTAGTGAGTTGTACACCATGGTACTTGTGCCAGTGAGTTGTACATCATGGTACTTGTGCTAGTGAGTTGTACATCATGGTACTTGTGCTAGTGAGTTGTACATCATGGTACTTGTGCTAGTGAGTTGTACATCATGGTACTTGTGCTAGTGAGTTGTACATCATGGAACTTGTGCTAGTGAGTTGAACACCATGGTACTTGTGCTAGTGAGTTGTACATCATGGTACTTGTGCTAGTGAGTTGTACATCATGGTACTTGTGCTAGTGAGTTGTACATCATGGTACTTGTGCTAGTGAGTTGTACATCATGGTACTTGTGCTAGTGAGTTGTACACCATGGTACTTGTGCTAGTGAGTTGTACACCATGGTACTTGTGCTAGTGAGTTGTACACCATGGTACTTGTGCCAGTGAGTTGTACACCATGGTACTTGTGCTAGTGAGTTGTACATCATGGTACTTGTGGTAGTGAGTTGTACACTATGGTACTTGTGGTAGTGAGTTGTACACTATGGTACTTTTGCTAGTGAGTTGTACACCATGGTACTTGTGCTAGTGAGTTGTACACCATGGTACTTGTGCCAGTGAGTTGTACACCATGGTACTTGTGCTAGTGAGTTGTACACCATGGTACTTGTGCTAGTGAGTTGCACACCATGGTACTTGTGCTAGTGATTTGTACACCATGGTACTTGTGCCAGTGAGTTGTACACCATGGTACTTGTGCTAGTGAGTTGTACACCATGGTACTTGTGCTAGTGAGTTGTACACCATGGTACTTGTGCTAGTGAGTTGTACACCATGGTACTTGTGCTAGTGAGTTGTACACCATGGTACTTGTGCTAGTGAGTTGTACACCATGGTACTTGTGCTAGTGAGTTGTACACCATGGTACTTGTGCTAGTGAGTTGTACACCATGGTACTTGTGCTAGTGAGTTGTACACCATGGTACTTGTGCTAGTGAGTTGTACACCATGGTACTTGTGCTAGTGAGTTGTACACCATGTAACTTGTGCTAGTGAGTTGTACATCATGGTACTTGTGCTAGTGAGTTGTACACCATGGTACTTGTGGTAGTGAGTTGTACACCATGGTACTTGTGGTAGTGAGTTGTACATCATGGTACTTGTGCTAGTGAGTTGTACACCATGGTACTTGTGGTAGTGAGTTGTACACTATGGTACTTTTGCTAGTGAGTTGTACATCATGGTACTTGTGGTAGTGAGTTGTACACTTTGGTACTTGTGCCAGTGAGTTGTACACCATGGTACGTGTGGTAGTGAGTTGTACACTATGGTACTTGTGCTGGTGAGTTGTACACTATGGTACTTGTGCTAGTGAGTTGTACATCATGGTACTTGTGGTAGTGAGTTGTACACTATGGTACTTGTGCTGGTGAGTTGTACATCATGGTACTTGTGCTAGTGAGTTGTACATCATGGTACTTGTGGTAGTGAGTTGTACACTATGGTACTTGTGCCAGTGAGTTGTACACCATGGTACTTGTGGTAGTGAGTTGTACATCATGGTACTTGTGGTAGTGAGTTGTACACTATGGTACTTGTGCTGGTGAGTTGTACACTATGGTACTTGTGCTGGTGAGTTGTACACTATGGTACTTGTGCTAGTCTGACAAGTGTCACCATGGTGTAATAGCTCACAAAATGCGTACAAAAGGATTAACTAGAATAATAGGCAGATGGATATTTAATTTTCTAACTAATGGACCCTAGCCCAGTGCCGGGCTCCAGGAGTGGAGAAACTCTCGAAACTCATCAGAGGTATATCAAAGGTACCCAAAGTGTAATAGTGAACTGAGTAAAATCGGAGGCTGCCACAGTGAAAAGCTCTGTATCCCAAGACACAGTACTGTTCCCTATTCCCTTTCTCATTCTTATATCCGACATAGGCTATGATAGATATGTGAGGGCAGCGGACCACCAGCAGCAACAGCCTGGTTGACCTATAAACACCAGACAAGCAGGAACCATGGCCGGGCTCCGGGAGTAGAAAAACACTGGGAACTCATCAAAGGTATAGACAGAGACAAATCACAGCAGTGAATCATCCTTTGCAGAACAGACTAGATTATGAGAGTGGCATCCATTAAGTGCACGTAAGTTCCCAGTCTTCTAATAACATGTTCATTTTTCCATTATAATCTACCTTGTCCATAATTACTATCGCATTTTCTTTGTCTGTTTCGTAAGGTGAAGTCTATGGGCCGAGGGAAAGAATTCAGTTGGGTTACAGCTGGTGCCTCTGGCGAAATATGATACAGTATTACCTGCTAATCCTTCGTGTTAGAAGCCTGAGTTAGCCTAGATGGTAGAGCGGCAGACTGTCAATTTTCGAACTACGGTTCGAGCCCCTTGTCCTCCCTTCTGTCTATATATATATATATATATATATATATATATATATATATATATATATATATATATATATATATATATATATATATATATATATATATATATATATATATATATATATATATATATCGTGCCGAATATGTAAACTGGTCAATTAGCAAGAACTCATTTAAAATTAAGTCCTTTCTAAAATTTTCTGTAATACGTTTAAAGATTTATTTTTTCATTTATGTTAATGTAAAAATAATAATTTTGTACTAAAAAAATTTAGAAAACTTGCCTAACCTTATTATAAGAAGCGCAATTTAATTTAGTCTATTCCAACTAAATATATTTTAGATAAGTTTACAATAGTTTAATAATATAAAACAATGAAAATTTTTCCCTTAGGTTCAGAATGATTTTTGCGAAATTATTGCATACACAAAATTCCGCTTGCCTTATTCGGCAAGAAGAGCGTTGCTATTTAAGCCAAAATTGCAAGTTTTACCTATTAGGCACGACATATATATGTATATACAGGTTCTTGGGAACTGTGACTTTAAAGTGAAACGACCTATAACAAAACCACACCTCGCTGTCCATCCTTAAACCTCTTTAATTAAAACTTCTAGTTTTCTGCAGCCACAGACATCAGGGTGCACAGTGCACATTTAGCACTCATTGCAACACGTTTAAATCAAGGAATAAATGTTTGTAAGTGAAAATTGTGAGTATCACCTCCTGCCACCAGGCAGTTCAAAAACAATAACAAATATGGCGGCTCACTGAACGCTTTCCTTAATAATAATAATAATAATAATAATAATAATAATAATAATAATAATTATTTAGACATGGTACAATGATACATAGTTGGGTAGACATGATACATAGGTATAAATGAGATGTACATGCCAAAAGCCCCTAATATGCTGTGCATTGCGGGCATTCTTAGGACTATTTAATAGTAGACTACATGGTAAAAAAATTATGGTTGATAATTTATAAAATAAGTATAATTGTGTATTTAAGTTATAAAGTTTGAAAATAAGTTGAACATAATAATTTATTAATTGTAGCAATGCAACTAATTGAGTGAGATAACAATTTAGAACAATTAATTGCATTGCAGTTACAGTTTACGTGGTCATTATAATGTAAATGTTATAGAAACAGTTAGCTTAGTATGTATTATTCATAACAGGTTTTTACATTTAAGTGAATAATTAGGTTTTTACATTTAAGTGATTATTCTACTTTGTTGGGAATCTTTGATATTGAGCATCTTCGTCTTTTATTCTCGTGCATTTCTATGATTATCGTAAACTTTACAAATTTTTATTTTACTGTCTCCACACACACAGTGGCCGTAAATTGACAGTCCGACGCTCTACTGTCTGGAGACTCTAGACTAACCCGGGTGTCTAATAGGAAGGAATCGGAACTAATACTGAATTATATTCCCTCATCAGAGGCACCAATTGTAACCCAACTGAACTTCTTCCCTCTGCCCTGAGCACGACTGTAATTCACAGAAATATATCTATATGTGTTTTGATGTGAGAACAAGGGTGTGTGTGTGTGTGTGTACTCACCTATTTGTACTCACCTATTTGTGGTTGCAGGGGTCGATTCATAGCTCCTGGCCCCGCCTCTTCACTGATTGCTACTAGGCCATCTCTCTCTCTGCTCCATGAGCTTTATCAAACCTCGTCTTAAAACTATGTATGGTTCCTGCCTCCACTACGTCACTTTCTAGGCTATTCCACTTCCTGACAACTCTATGACTGAAGGAATACTTCCTAACATCCCTTTCACTCATAGAAGTCTTCAACTTCCAACTGTGACCCCTTGTTTCTGTGTCCCCTCTCTGGAACATCTTGTCTCTGTCCACCTTATCTATTCCTCGCAGTATTTTATATGTCGTTATCATGTCTCCCCTAACCCTCCTGTCCTCTAGTGTCGTCAGGCCGATTTCCCTTAACCTTTCTTCGTAGGACAATCCCCTTAGCTCTGGGACTAGTCTTGTTGCAACCTTTGCACTTTCTATAATTTCCTGACGTGCTTGACCAGGTGTGGGTTCCAAACTGGTGCTGCGTACTCCAGTATGGGCCTGACGTATTGGTGTACAGAGTCTTGAACGATTCCTTAGTGAGGTATTGGAACGCTATTCTTAGGTTTGCCAGCCGCCCGTATGCTGCAGCAGTTATCTGATTGATGTGTGCCTCAGGAGATGTGCTCGGTATTATACTCACCCCAAGATCTTTTTCCTTGAGTGAGGTTTGCAGTCTTTGGCCACCTAGATTATACTCTGTCTGCAGTCTTCTTTGCCCTTCCCCGATCTTCATGACTTTACATTTGGCAGGGTTAAATTCAAGGAGCCATTTACTGGACCAGGCTTGTAGCCTGTCCAGGTCTCTTTGTAGTCCTGCCTGATCCTCGACTGATTTAATTCTTCTCATTAACTTCACATCATCTGCAAACAGGGACACTTCTGAGTCTATCCCTTCCGTTATGTCATTCACATATACCAAAAACAGTACAGGTCCTAGGACTGACCCTTGTGGAACCCCACTCGTCACAGGTGCCCACTCTGACACCTCGTCACGTACCATGACTCGTTGTTGCCTCCCTGTCAGATATTCTCTGATCCATTGCAGTGTCTTTCCTGTTAAGAACATAAGAACATAAGAAAGAAGGAACACTGCAGCAGGCCTACTGGCCCATGCGAGGCAGGTCCAAGTCTCCCACCGGCTTAAGCCAATGCCCCGACCCAGCCAGGTCAGGTTACATTGACTTAAGGAAGGAGCACGGCATCTGACCTAGTAGCACAAACTAGTCAGGTACAACTCACACCCACTCATATATTTATCTAGCCTATTTTTAAAACTACACAACGTTTTAGCCTCTATAACTATACTCGGGAGTTTGTTCCATTCATCGACAACTCTATTACCAAACCAATGCTTTCCTATATCCCTTCTGAATCTGAATTTATCCAACCTAAAGCCATTGCTTCGAGTCCTGTCAATACAAGATATTTTTAGCACGCTATTTACATCCCCTTTATTCCTGTTTTACGTGTGTGTGGCCCAGCGGGAATCCAGCAACAGTCTTATTGATCAGACAGTCAGTAAAGACGTCCGACTCTCAGCGTGTGTGTGTGTGTGTGTGTGTGTGTGTGTGTGTGTGTGACGGGTTCCGGGGTGTGCGAGGTGGTGTGTGAGAGCAGTCTGCCTGAACCAAGCAGTCCTGCCTGAGGGGAACTACTTAACTACTCAATACTGACCCGCCACCATTACCCTTTGTACCTGCTACTACCCACTACCCTTTGTACCTGCTACTACCCACTACCCTTTGTACCTGCTACTACCCACTACCCTTTGTACCTGCTACTACCCACTACCCTTTGTACCTGCTACTACCCACTACCCTTTGTTCCCGCTACTACCCACTAACCTTTGTTCCTTCTATTACCCACTACCCTTTGTACCTGCTACTACCCACTACCCTTTGTTCCCGCTACTACCCACTAACCTTTGTTCCTGCTATTACCCACTACCCTTTGTACCTGCTACTACCCACTACCCTTTGTACCTGCTACTACCCACTAACCTTTGTTCCTGCTACTACCCACTACCCTTTGTACCTGCTACTACCTACTACCCTTTGTACCTGCTACTACCCACTACCCTTTGTACCTGCTAATACCCACTACCATTTGTTCCTGTCCCTACCCTTTGTTCCCGCTACTACCCACTACCTTTGTTCCTGCCACTACCCACTACCCTTTACACCTCTACCCCCTACTCTTACCTGTGATATACCTGTGACGGGTTTAAAAAGTTTCTCCACTCTGAAGTGAGGCTGAGAGTCGGACGTCTTTACTGACTGTCTGATCAATACGACTGTTGCTGGATTCCCGCTGGCCCACACACCCGTCACAGCTTGGCTGATCTGGCAACATGTGTAGGCTGTGACCCAACGTTTCTGCTGTAGGTCGAATAGCCTGGGACCAAGGATGTTGGCACCGCGTTCTCTTACTGTGCCCGTGGCTTCCGTGCTTTCCAATACGTTTATTTTACGCTTCTAAATCTCTCTCTCTCTCTCTCTCTCTCTCTCTCTCTCTCTTTATATATATATATATATATATATATATATATATATATATATATATATATATATATATATATATATATATATATATATGTCGTGCCGAATAGTCAGAACTTGCGATTTTGGCTTAAATAGCAACGCTCATCTTGCCATATAAGACAAGCGAAAATTTGCGTATGCAATAATTTCGCAAAAATCATTCTGAACCCAACGAAACAAATATATTTCATTGTGTTTATTTATTATTAAATTATTGTAAAAGTATCTAAAATATATTTAGTTGGATTAGGCTAAATTAAATTGCGCTTGTTATAATAAGGTTAGGTAAGTTTTCTAAGATTCTTTTGGTGCAAAATTATAAATTTTTACAATTACATTAATGAAAAAATGTATCTTTAAACTTATAAGATAATTTTTTTAGAAAGGACTTAATTTTAAATGAGTTCTTGCTAATTGACCAGTTTTACCTATTAGGCACGACATATATATATATATATATATATATATATATATATATAATATATATGCAAGACAATCCACGGATGATGGAAATCTTGTTTTGCATTGTTAAGATCGTCTGTCTGCATGTCTATTGTATATATGTATATATATATATATATATATATATATATATATATATATATATATATATATATATATATATATATATATATATATATATATATATATATACGTATAACAACACTGCGACTAGCCAAGGACTCGAACCCATGTTGTTTTGGCCCGCCTCATGGTGAGCCAAATGACGCTCTAACCAAGAGGACCACCAAATCCTACAAGAATCACGCACCCAGCAGAGCTACGTGTTTTACCGTGATCCGAGGACGTACGGTGGTCTGGGTGCCTCTGAGCTAATTTAATTCTACTCCCCGTTTGGTGTACTAGCCTCCACAAACAGTATTTTATATCATTGTAACTACGAACAAGTGGTATTGATCAATAACAATGTATGTCACTAACAATATATGTCGTGTCGAATAGGTAAAACTGGTCAATTAGAAAGAACTCATTTAAAATTAAGTCCTTTCTAAAATTTTCTCTTATACGTTTAAAGATACATCTTTTTTCATTTATGTTAATGTAAAAATTAATAACGAAAAAAAATATATTTAATCGTATTTGTTTATTATTAAATTATTGAAATTTTATCTAAAATATATTTAGTTGGATTAGGCTAAATTAAATTGCGCTTGTTATAATAAGGTTAGGTAAGTTTTCTAAGGTTCTTTTGGTACAAAATTATTAATTTTTACATTAACATAAATGAAAAAATATATATCTTTAAACGTATAAGAGAAAATTTTAGAAAGGACTTAATTTTAAACGAGTTCTTGCTAATTGACCTATTTTACCTATCTCCAGGCGGATATTAACCAAGTGTTTAAATGAGCCTCAGAAAACAATATGAAGTTACTCTGCTATGAAACACTCGAGGAACTATAACCTGAATCGGAGTATAAAAGAAATTCCAACCACACAATAGAGCGAAAAACTAATGTGACGTAGCTAGGAGTGATAATGTCAGAGAATCTCAGTTTCAAAGATCACAACAATGTCTCTACCATATCTGCTAGGAAAATGATAGGATGGATAATGAGAACCTTCAAAACTAGGGATGCCAAACCAATGACGATTCTCTTCAAATCGCTCGTTCTCTCTAGGCTGGAATATTGCTGTACACTAACGGCCCCTTTCAAGGCAGGCGAAATTTCAGACCTGAAGAATATACTGAGAACTTCCATTTCAAGTATAAGTACCATAAAGCACCTAAGTTACTTGGAACGGTTGAAGTCCCTCGGAACGCGGGCGAGAAAGATACATTATAATATACGCTTGGAAAGTCCTTGAGGGAGCAGCCCTAAATGTATACACGAAAATCACTCCCTACGAAAGCAAAAGACTAAGCAGGGGCAGTATGAGTACGCTAAGAGACAACACAATAAGTGTCATGGGGCCAAAGAGTGTTCAACTGCCTCCTAGAATACATAAGGAGGATACCAATAGACCCCTGGCTGTCTAAAAGAGGGAGCTGGACAGAAACTTAAAAGTCAGTTCCTGACCAGCCGGGCTGTGGTTCGTACGTCGGTTTACGTGCAGCCAGCAGTAACAGTCTGCTTGATCAGACCCTGATCCATCTCAAGGCCTGATCATGGACCGGGACACGGGGGCATTGACCCCCGAAACACCCTCTCCAGATATATACATACAAGCAGCAGGTTTAGTTATCCAAGTATAGAAGGAGGAATCTAGCAAGTAGTCCTGTATAAAAGGGCTACCAAGTAAGACAGGGAACATTGTGAATACAAAAAAACAAAGGTAATTACAAGTGAGGAGCGTGCTTAGTCTGCAG
>WNWK01000533.1:222500-245000 GCA_009830355.1 Cherax destructor
TTGAAGACAAGGTCATCAGCACACTGAATACAAGGTCATCAACACACTGCATACAAGGTCCTCAACACTGTAGACAAGGTCATCAACACACTGCAGACAAGATCAACACACTGCAGACAAGGTCATCAGCACTGGAAGACAAGATCATCAACACACTGAGAACAAGGTCATCAACACTGCAGACAAGGTCATCACCACACTGCAGACAAGGTCATCAACACTGCAGATAAGGTCATCAACACTGCAGACAAGGTTATCAACACTGCAGACAAGGTCATCAACACTGCAGACAAGGTCATCAGCACTGGAAGACAAGATCGTCAACACACTGCAGACAAGGTCATCAACACACTGCAGACAAGGTCATCACTGACAGGGATGCAGACTGAGGGTGACCTACCTGTAGCATTCCAGTAACCGGTTTCGAGGGTTCTTCTATCATCGCAGACTGGTCTGAGGCCAGGATTTCCTGCTGACGGCCTGATCAACTAGGCTGTTGATGCTAGACACATGCAGTCCAACGCAGACAGCACAACCCGGCTGATCAGGAACTGATTTGAGGAACTTATCAAACCCATAACTTGAGGGCAGCTATGTATCTGCTGGTAAGTCCCTTTAAACATGAAGGGAGGGTGTTGAAGAGTCTCGGTCCCTTTGCATTTATTGAACTATCGGTGGATTCGTGAAACCCTACTTTTCAATCGGGCAATTTTGCACTATCTTCCGAACATCTTGCTAACATAGGGAGTAATTTGGGTGTGCAAAATGCAGACAAATTCTTCCACAATTTTTCAGGTATAAAGTACGATGTACAGTATCTTTCTCGCCTACATAACTGTGAGTACAATTCAAGGGACTGTTCCTAATAAATTAGACGCAGCGAGAGTTCTCTGTACATTCTCCAATTCTGTAATTTTGTCTGCCTTAACAGGAATTGTTAATATACAGTAATACTCCGATCTTGAGAGAGCAAGTGACTTAAAGAGTATCATCGTAACTACCACCAACACACCCTCACAGTATTACCAAGTGTCAACACTACCACCCTCACAGTATTACCAAGTGTCAACACTACCACCATCACAGTATTACCAAGTGTCAACACTACCACCATCACATATTACCAAGTGTCAACACTACCACCATCACAGGATTACCAAGTGTCAACACTACCACCCTCACAGTATTACCAAGTGTCAACACTACCACCCTCACAGTATTACCAAGTGTCAACACTACCACCCTCACAGTATTACCAAGTGTCAACACTACCACCCTCACAGTATTACCAAGTGTCAACACTATCACCCTCACAGTATTACCAAGTGTCAACACTACCACCCTCACAGTATTACCAAGTGTCAACACTACCACCCTCACAGTATTACCAAGTGTCAACACTACCACCCTCACAGTATTACCAAGTGTCAACACTACCACCCTCACAGTATTACCAAGTGTCAACACTACCACCCTCACAGTATTACCAAGTGTCAACACTACCACCCTCACAGTATTACCAAGTGTCAACACTACCACCACCACAGTATTACCAAGTGTCAACACTACCACCCTCACAGTATTACCAAGTGTCAACACTACCACCACCACAGTATTACCAAGTGTCAACACTACCACCATCACAGTATTACCAAGTGTCAACACTACCACCATCACAGTATTACCAAGTGTCAACACTACCACCATCACAGTATTACCAAGTGTCAACACTACCACCATCACAGTATTACCAAGTGTCAACACTACCACCACCACAGTATTACCAAGTGTCAACACTACCACCACCACAGTATTACCAAGTGTCAACACTACCACCATCACAGTATTACCAAGTGTCAACACTACCACCCTCACAGTATTACCAAGTGTCAACACTACCACCATCACATATTACCAAGTGTCAACACTACCACAACCACAGTATTACCAAGTGTCAACACTACCACCACCACAGTATTACCAAGTGTCAACACTACCACCCTCACAGTATTACCAAGTGTCAACACTACCACCATCACAGTATTACCAAGTGTCAACACTACCACCCTCACAGTATTACCAAGTGTCAACACTACCACCACCACAGTATTACCAAGTGTCAACACTACCACCATCACAGTATTACCAAGTGTCAACACTACCACCCTCACAGTATTACCAAGTGTCAACACTACCACCCTCACAGTATTACCAAGTGTCAACACTACCACCCTCACAGTATTACCAAGTGTCAACACTACCACCCTCACAGTATTACCAAGTGTCAACACTACCACCACCACAGTATTACCAAGTGTCAACACTACCACCACCACAGTATTACCAAGTGTCAACACTACCACCCTCACAGTATTACCAAGTGTCAACACTACCACCACCACAGTATTACCAAGTGTCAACACTACCACCCTCACAGTATTACCAAGTGTCAACACTACCACCACCACAGTATTACCAAGTGTCAACACTACCACCCTCACAGTATTACCAAGTGTCAACACTACCACCACCACAGTATTACCAAGTGTCAACACTACCACCACCACAGTATTACCAAGTGTCAACACTACCACCATCACAGTATTACCAAGTGTCAACACTACCACCCTCACAGTATTACCAAGTGTCAACACTACCACCCTCACAGTATTACCAAGTGTCAACACTACCACCACCACAGTATTACCAAGTGTCAACACTACCACCACCACAGTATTACCAAGTGTCAACACTACCACCCTCACAGTATTACCAAGTGTCAACACTACCACCACCACAGTATTACCAAGTGTCAACACTACCACCCTCACAGTATTACCAAGTGTCAACACTACCACCACCACAGTATTACCAAGTGTCAACACTACCACCCTCACAGTATTACCAAGTGTCAACACTACCACCACCACAGTATTACCAAGTGTCAACACTACCACCACCACAGTATTACCAAGTGTCAACACTACCACCACCACAACATAATAAGGTAACTTACCTCACAAGACGAGAATTGAAAACAAAACCTAAATAAATGTCCTTATAACCTACCTCAGCTGTGGTGGGAGGAGGAGGAGGAGGAGGAGAAGAAGAAGGAGGAGGAGGAGAAGAAGAAGGAGGAGGAAGAAGAAAAAGACGACGACGGTGACGAAAAAATCAATACAAGATGAAGTATAGGAGAAAAAGAAGTAAAGATGAGAACAATGAGGAAAAAGAGGAAGGGTAAAGAAGTGAAGGAAACTATGTAGGAGTAAGAGAAGAGAGGAGAAAAAAGGAAGAGGAGGAGAAGGAAGATAAGGAAGATTAAAAAAATCAGAATAAAACAAAGAGGCGAGGAAAAGAATAAGAAGGAAAAATTATAGAGGAGTAAGAAGAGAATTAACAAATAATACGAGGAGGAAGAAGAGGAAGAATTAATATTATATAAGAGAAACAAATTAAGAGAACATGTGAAGGAGAAAAATCTGAGAAGAGAAAGCAGGTTAATTATCTATACCGGATAGAAACTATATTATAACCATAAAAATGTTGAAGGAGGGATAAAGGAGGGAGAGGGAGAGTGAGGGAGGGTGGGAGAGTGAGGAGGGAGGGAGGGAGGGAGAGAGAGAGAGAAATGGATGGAGAGGGATAGGGAAGGAGGTGGAAGCCAACTAACTAATCAGAGACAAAAGAGTAGAAAGAAAAAGAGAGGAAAAAAAACGAGGGAGGAGGGGGCTGAGGGAGACAAGGAAGAGAGGGCTAGAGGCTGGGGGAAAATGACCCCCGTCCTTCATTACTTCAGCCCCCAGCATGAAACAAGGGGGAGGGGGGGGTAGAAACTACACGGTATTCGAAAAGTAAAGCAAATGTAAAGCCTGAGCTACATCTACCTCTACTACAGTAGTAACAGATCTACTACAACTACTACAGTAGTAACAGATCTACTACAACTACTACAGTAGTAACAGATCTACTACAACTACTACAGTAGTAACAGATCTACTACAACTACTACAGTAGTAACAGATCTACTACAACTACTACAGTAGTAACAGATCTACTACAACTACTACAGTAGTAACAGATCTACTACAACTACTACAGTAGTAACAGATCTACTACAACTACTACAGTAGTAACAGATCTACTACAACTACTACAGTAGTAACAGATCTACTACAACTACTACAGTAGTAACAGATATACTACAACTACTACAGTAGTAACAGATCTACTGCAACTACTACAGTAGTAACAGATCTACTACAACTACTACAGTAGTAACAGATCTACTACAACTACTACAGTAGTAACATATCTACTACAACTACTACAGTAGTAACAGATCTACTGCAACTACTACAGTAGTAACAGATCTACTACAACTACTACAGTAGTAACAGATCTACTACAACTACTACAGTAGTAACATATCTACTACAACTACTACAGTAGTAACAGATCTACTACAACTACTACAGAAGTAACAGATCTACTACAACTACTACAGTAGTAACAGATCTACTACAACTACTACAGTAGTAACATATCTACTACAACTACTACAGTAGTAACAGATCTACTACAACTACTACAGTAGTAACAGATATACTACAACTACTACAGTAGTAACAGATCTACTGCAACTACTACAGTAGTAACAGATCTACTACAACTACTACAGTAGTAACATATCTACTACAACTACTACAGTAGTAACATATCTACTACAACTACTACAGTAGTAACAGATCTACTGCAGCTACTACAGTAGTAACAGATCTACTACAACTACTACAGTAGTAACAGATCTACTACAACTACTACAGTAGTAACATATCTACTACAACTACTACAGTAGTAACAGATCTACTACAACTACTACAGAAGTAACAGATCTACTACAACTACTACAGTAGTAACAGATCTACTACAACTACTACAGTAGTAACATATCTACTACAACTACTACAGTAGTAACAGATCTACTACAACTACTACAGTAGTAACAGATCTACTACAACTACTACAGTAGTAATAGATCTACTACAACTACTACAGTAGTAACAGATCTACTACAACTACTACAGTAGTAACAGATCTACTACAACTACTACAGTAGTAACATATCTACTACAACTACTACAGTAGTAACAGATCTACTACAACTACTACAGTAGTAACAGATCTACTACAACTACTACAGTAGTATCAGATTTACTACAACTACTACAGTAGTAACATATCTACTACAACTACTACAGTAGTAACAGATCTACTACAACTACTACAGTAGTAACAGATCTACTACAACTACTACAGTAGTAACATATCTACTACAACTACTACAGTAGCAACAGATCTACTACAACTACTACAGTAGTAACAGATCTACTACAACTACTACAGTAGTATCAGATTTACTACAACTACTACAGTAGTAACATATCTACTACAACTACTACAGTAGTAACAGATCTACTACAACTACTACAGTAGTAACAGATCTACTACAACTACTACAGTAGTATCAGATTTACTACAACTACTTACGTTACGCCACCGCCAGCCACAGAACGTGTCTACAAATTATTCTACTTGTTAATGCCGCGCTCTGGGTAGATTATGACCAATCACACACCTTGCAGTGTCCGAACCCCCATCACAGGGTGAATCTCTCTATCACTCTCGGTCTCTCTCTCTCTCTCTCTCTCACACACTCTCGGTCTCTCTCTCTCACTCTCGGTGTCTCTCTCTCTCTCACACACTCTCGGTCTCTCTCTCTCTCTCTCTCACTCTCGGTCTCTCTCTCTCTCTCACTCTCGGTCTCTCTCTCTCTCTCTTGGTCTCTCTCACTCTCGGTCTCTCTCTCTCTCTCTCTCTCTCTCTCTCTCACTCTCGGTCTCTCTCTCTCACTCTTGGTCTCTCTCACTCTCGGTCTCTCTCTCTCTCTCTCTCTCTCTCTCTCTCTCTCTCTCTCACTCTCTCTCTCTCTCTCTTTCACTCTCGCTCTCTCTGGGACCATTAACTGGTGTGGTTTCACTCCAGTAATTTTCAAGAGGCGAATTAAACGTCATTATTGAGGCCATTCATCAGGGCACAAGAGTAATCTCTTCGTTGAAAGAACATCATTAACCATCGCTAGCCAGCCTCCTGATGCATGCACCTGCCCACCACCTGCCCCTCATCATCATCATGATGATACCTCTTCACTGCTGTACGAGGTTCTTGATGCTGCTGGTGATGACAAAGGTGATGATGATACACCAAAAGCAATAGAACCTGACAAAGTTTTAACGAAGATTCAAAGAGAAGCAGCAGAAACACTGTCAGAGGATATGGTAGACAGCGAATGTAGTCCCAAGATTAACGGAAGAAAAGAGACAGGAAGCGTAAAATTACAGATCAGCAAGGTAATGGAGAAGACAATCGGGAGAGGAGACGACTTACAGAGAAATGGTTCCTTAAAAATTAACCAGAACAGATTTAATGATGGTAAATCTTGCTTCACAAACCTGATGGAGTTCTATGACAAGGTAACAGAAGTGAGGCAGCAGAGAGAGGAATGGGTAACTGAATATTCTTGGACTGCAAGAAAGCATTTTATACCATAACCTCACAAGAGTCTGAGACAAAAACATGAGCATTCAGGAATAACAAGGCATGAGCTACAGTGGATCAAAAAGCATCTTATGCGAAGGAGACAAAGAGTGACTGTCCGAGAAGTAATGTCAGAATGGGCAAGTGTAAAAAGTGGAGTGCCAGAAGGATCAGTATTGGGACCGGTACTGTTTCTGGGATATGTGAATGATATACCAGTAGGGTCAGAAGTATCCCCTTTTGCAGATGTAAAAGAATGGAAGAAACTGGCAAAAGAGAAGAGGTATGCAACAAGACTAATTCCAGAGCTAAGGGAAACGAGCTATGAGGAGAGGCTAAAAGAACTGAACCTGACGACAGGAACCTGAGGAGACATGATAATGAGTTATAAAATACTCAGAGGACTTGACATGATGAACAGGGACAGTTTTCAAGAGGCGAGAAACAGGTACACGAGGGCATAGTTGTAAATTAAAGACAAATGTCAGGAAGTATATCTTCAGCTTTAGTGTAGTCAAGAAGTGGATTGACCTACAAGAAAAATAACAATTTAATAAAGAAAATAAAAGTCTATTATAAAGATCATTATCATTAAAACCGCGTGGTGGTCTTACAGCTGAACCACTACAACTAGACGACTTCACAGACCTAAAAACCTGCTTGTTGCCCGCCCACTTGATGAATGATGAAGGCTTACAAAGTGTAGGATACACAAGGTAAGATACAAGCCAAACACAAGCTCTAACAAGCCCGGTATTTACCTTCTAACTTGACACTCAGGCAACCGCTTCACTGCCCAACCACTCCTGAAAAAGGAGATGAACATAATATACATTCAAGAACAATTACAATGCAAGAGCATTAGTTGACATAATAAGTACACTCAACCAACATTCTCTCACAGACACTACTTGCTAACATTCTCTCACAGACACTACTTGCTAACATTCTCTCGCAGACACTACTTGACAACATTCTCTCACAGACACTACTTGCTAACATTCTCTCGCAGACACTACTTGACAACATTCTCTCACAGACACTACTTGCTAACATTCTCTCACAGACACAACTTGCCAACATTCTCTCACAGACACTACTTGCCAACATTCTCTACAGACACACTTGCCAACATTCTCTCACAGACACTACTTGCCAACATTCTCTCACAGACACAACTTGCCAACATTCTCTCACAGACACTACTTGACAACATTCTCTCACAGACACTACTTGCTAACATTCTCTCGCAGACACTACTTGACAACATTCTCTCACAGACACTACTTGCTAACATTCTCTCACAGACACAACTTGCCAACATTCTCTCACAGACACTACTTGCCAACATTCTCTCACAGACACAACTTGCCAACATTCTCTCACAGACACTACTTGCCAACATTCTCTCACAGACACTACTTGCTAACATTCTCTCGCAGACACTACTTGCCAACATTCTCTCACAGACACTACTTGCCAACATTCTCTCACAGACACTACTTGCCAACATTCTCTCACAGACACTACTTGCCAACATTCTCTCACAGACACTACTTGCCAACATTCTCTCACAGACACTACTTGCCAACATTCTCTCACAGACACTACTTGCCAACATTCTCTCACAGACACTACTTGCCAACATTCTCTCACAGACACTACTTGCCAACATTCTCTCACAGACACTACTTGCTAACATTCTCTCACAGACACTACTTGCCAACATTCTCTCACAGACACTACTTGCCAACATTCTCTCACAGACACTACTTGCCAACATTCTCTCACAGACACTACTTGCTAACATTCTCTCACAGACACTACTTGCCAACATTCTCTCACAGACACTACTTGCCAACATTCTCTCACAGACACTACTTGCCAACATTCTCTCACAGACACTACTTGCCAACATTCTCTCACAGACACTACTTGCTAACATTCTCTCACAGGCACTACTTGCCAACATTCTCTCACAGACACTACTTGCTAACATTCTCTCACAGGCACTACTTGCCAACATTCTCTCACAGACACTACTTGCTAACATTCTCTCACAGACACTACTTGCCAACATTCTCTCGCAGACACTACTTGCCAACATTCTCTCACAGACACTACTTGCTAACATTCTCTCACAGACACTACTTGCTAACCAAGTCATGGCAGCTACTTGCAACACACTAAACTAACATTCCTCTCAACCTTACATGCCCTCCTCGATTATACTAAAAATTATTGCAGACATTAAGCCGCACTGCCAATTATATCTTGAGGTAGTTTAAGTATGTACCGACGTAGTACCTCAGTGCCTGGGCTAAACACTACTGCAACAATGTATGTACTTAATGTGAGGGGTGGAAAAATAAGTTGCACACAGTGGGTGACCTATTAGGATGGTAAACGTGGAGGAATAACAAAAACAGAGCAATTCTGGACGACACTTCGACTCTTGGGTGTGGCAGTAATTCGTTAAACTTATTTCCGCAGCTGGGGATCCAGTGGAGGACAAAGAGGACATATATAAGTAATAAATGACAGAGATACAGAATTCAAAATAAAGAAAATAATATGAGCAGTGTAAATATTAGTTACCAGTGACGGGTGTAAGGGTCCAGTCACACAGTCATCATAATCTGGCCTCAACAGTGATCCCGTTTCGTCGTAAAAGGTTCTACCTTTGTTCTGACATTAATAGAGTAACTGTGTCAGTAAATGTGACCAGTGAACAATACGTGCGTAGCTGGCCATTAAGATGCCGAACCCTGACTCTCAAATGAAGAGTTGACGCCAGCCGTCAGCACGGCGGGTCAACCTTCACGCCCACCACACAACTGTACGTTCCATTGATGGCGACCTCATGGAAGAGCAAGTATCAAGAAGGGTTCCAGCTCAAGGCATGTATAAGGCACTGAGGAAGGCAGAGTGGAAGCTGAGACGGTGAACGGAGCAGAGTGCAAGCTGAGACAGTGAACTGAGCAGAGTGGAAGCTGAGACAGTGAACGGAGCAGAGTGGAAGCTGAGACGGTGAACGGAGCAGAGTGGAAGCTGAGACGGTGAACGGAGCTGAGTGGAAGCTGAGACAGTGAACGGAGAGTGGAAGTGACGGTGAACGGACGAGGAAGCTGAGACGTGAACGGAGCTGAGTGGAAGCTGAGACAGTGAACGGAGAGGGAAGCTGAGACAGTGAACGGAGCTGAGTGGAAGCTGAGACAGTGAACGGAGCGAGTGGAAGCTGAGACAGAACGGAGCAGATGGAAGCTGAGACAGTGAACGGAGCTGAGTGGAAGCTGGACAGTGAACGGAGCTGAGATGGAAGCTGAGAGGTGAACGGAGCTGAGTGGAAGCTGAGACAGTGAACGGAGCTGAGTGGAAGCTGAGACAGTGAACGGAGCTGAGTGGAAGCTGAGACGGTGAACGGAGCTGAGTGGAAGCTGAGACAGTGAACGGAGCTGAGTGGAAGCTGAGACAGTGAACGGAGCTGAGTGGAAGCTGAGACAGTGAACGGAGCAGAGTGGAAGCTGAGACAGTGAACGGAGCAGAGTGGAAGCTGAGACAGTGAACGGAGAGTGGAAGCTGAGACAGTGAACGGACGAGTGGAAGCTGAGACAGTGAACGGAGCAGAGTGAAGCTGAGACAGTGAACGGAGCTGAGGGAAGCTGAGACAGTGAACGGAGCAGAGTGGAAGCTGAGACGGTGAAGGAGCAGAGGGAAGCTGAGAAGGAACGGAGAGAGTGGAAGCTGAGACAGTGAACGGGGAGTGGAAGCTGAGACAGTGAACGGAGCGAGTGGAAGCTGAGACGTGAAGGAGCTGAGTGGAAGCTGAGACGGTGAACGGAGCTGAGTGGAAGCTGAGACAGTGAACGGAGCAGAGTGGAAGCTGAGACAGTGAACGGAGCTGAGGGAAGCTGAGAGTGAACGAGTGAGTGGAAGTGAGACAGTGAACGGAGCGAGTGGAAGCTGAGACAGGAAGAGCGAGGGAAGGAGACAGTGAACGGAGCTGAGTGGAAGCGAGACGGTGAACGGAGCTGAGGGAAGCGAGCGTGAACGGGCAGAGTGGAAGGAGACAGTGAACGAGCTGAGTGGAAGCTGAACGTGAACGGCTGAGTGGAAGCTGAGAGGAAGGCTGAGTGGAAGCTGAGAGAAGGACGAGTGGAAGCTGAGACAGTGAACGGAGCTGAGGGAAGCGAGACAGTGAACGGAGCTGAGTGGAAGTGAGACAGTGAACGGAGCAGAGTGGAAGCGAGACAGTGAACGGAGCGAGTGGAAGCTGAGACGGAACGGAGCAGAGTGGAAGCTGAACAGTGAACGGAGCGAGTGGAAGTGAGACAGTGAACGAGCAGAGTGAAGCGAGACGGTGAACGGAGCAGGGAAGTGAGACAGTGAACGAGCAGAGGAAGCTGAGACAGTGAACGGAGCAGAGGGAAGCTGAGACAGTGAACGGGAGTGGAAGCTGAGACAGTGAACGGAGCAGAGTGGAAGCTGAGACAGCATGAGCGAAACGAGTGAAGCTGGAACAGGCAGAGTGACGAACAGTGACGAGCAGTGAAGCTGAGACGTGACAGCAGGAGCTGAGACGTGACGGCAGTGAGCTGGGTGAACGGCAGTGATGAGACGTGAAGAGTGAGCTGAGCGGAACGGCAGAGCTGAGACAGTGGGCAGAGTGGAAGCTGGACGTGAACGAGCAGGAGCTGAGACAGTGACGGCGATGAGCTGAACAGTGAACGGCAGTGGAAGCTGAGACAGTGACGGCGAGGAAGCTGAGACAGAGAGCAGTGGAAGCGAGACAGTGAGACGGTGAAGCTGAGCAGTGAACGAGCGAGTGAAGCTGAAGTGAACGGCGAGAAGCTGAGACAGTGAACGCGAGTGAAGCTGAGACGAGAGAGAGTGAAGCTGAGACAGTGACAGCAAGTGAGCGAGCAGTGAACGAGCAGGTGGAGAAGGACTGACAGAAAGATGGAAGTACGCGATGAGAAGTGACGCGATGAAGCTGGCGTGCGAAGTGAAGTGACGTGACGAGCGAGTAAGCTGGACGTACGATAGCTGGACGACGAGCGATGGAAGAGCGTGCGCGTGCGGCAGTGCGCAGAGGAGCGTGACGCATGTGAGTGAGCAGAAGCGGACAGTGAACGCAGAGGACGTGACGAGTGCGAACGTGGCGAGTGGAGCGACAGTGAGAGGGAGCTGACTGACGGATGAGCTGAGACGTGACGCAGTAAGAGTGACGATGACTGGCGGCGCGATGCTAGGAGCAGATGGCAGGGGAGCGCAGTGACGCAGTGCTAGACGTACGGCAGTAGCGACGTGGGAGTGAGACATCGGCGAGTGACTGGACGTGAGTGTGGACGTGGCGAGTGAAGCTGGCAGTGAACGGCAGTGAAGCTGGACATGACGGCGAGTGAGCTGAGACAGTGACAGGCGAGTGAGCTGCAGGACAGGCAGTGAAGCTGACAGGACGGCGAGTGAGCTCAGTGACGGCAGTGGAAGCTGAGCAGTCGGCAAGTGAAGCTGAGACAGTGACAGGCACGAGCAGACGCAGTGGACTGGAGTGAGGCATGATAGACAGTGACGGCGTAAGCTGCATGACGGCAGTGAAGCTGACAGTCAGCAGTGAAGCTAGACATCAGATGAAGCTGGCGACAGGCAGAACGAGCAGTACGGCGGAGCGAATACGGCAGTGAGCTGGACGTGACAGCAGGCGGACAGTGGCGGTGCTGAGCAGTGGCACGTGAGCTGGCTGACGCGTGAGCGAAAGTGCGCGTGAGCGGCAGTGCGAGTGAAGCTGAAGTGACAGGGGGCGAGAGTAAGTAATGAACAGAGCAGAGTGGAAGCTGAGACAGTGAGAGCAGAGTGGAAGCTGAGACAGTGAACAGGCAGAGTGGAAGCTGAGACAGTGAGAGCGATGAAGCTGAGACAGTGAGAAGCATGGAAGCAGACAGTGAACGGAGCTGAGTGGAAGCTGAGACAGTGAACGAGCAGAGTGAAGCTGAGACAGTGAACGGAGCTGAGTGGAAGCTGAGACAGGAGAGCAGAGCTGAAGTGAAGCAGAGGGAAGTGAGACAGGCAGCAAGTGGAAGCTGAGACAGTGAACGGAGCGAGTGGAAGCTGAGACAGTGAACGGAGCTGAGTGGGAAACTGAGACAGTGAACGAGCAGTGGAAGCTGAGTGAAGGCAGCTGAGACAGTGAACGAGCTGAGTGGAAGCTGAGACAGTGAACGAGCAGAGTGGAAGCTGAGACAGTGAAGACAGGCTGAGAGTGAAGAGCTAGGAGAAAAGTGAACAGAGCAGAGTGGAAGCTGAAGACAGATGGAGCAGCAGGAACAGAGTGGAAGCTGAGACAGTGAACGAGCTGAGTGAAGCTGAGACAGTGAACGGAGCTGAGTGGAAGCTGAGACAGTAGAGCATGGAAGCTGAGAGTGACGAGTGAAGCTGAGACAGTGAAGAGCTGAGTGGAAGCTGAGACAGTGAACGGAGCTGAGTGGAAGCTGAGACATGACAGCTGAGTGGAAGCTGAGACGGAAGATGATGAAACAAGGAGCGAGTGGAAGCTGAGACAGTGAACGGAGCAGAGTGGAAGCTGAGACAGTGAACGGAGCTGAGTGGAAGCTGGACAGTGAACGGAGCTGAGTGGAAGCTGAGACAGTGAAGGCAGAGTGAAGCTGAGACGGGGGCAGAGTGGAAGCTGAGACAGTGAACGGAGCAGAGTGGAAGCTGAGACAGTGAACGGAGCAGAGTGGAAGCTGAGACAGTGAACGGAGCTGAGTGGAAGCTGAGACAGTGAACGGAGCAGAGTGGAAGCTGAGACAGTGAACGGAGCAGAGTGGAAGCTGAGACAGTGAACGGAGCTGAGTGGAAGCTGAGACAGTGAACGGAGCTGAGTGGAAGCTGAGACGGTGAACGGAGCTGAGTGGAAGCTGAGACAGTGAACGGAGCTGAGTGGAAGCTGAGACAGTGAACGGAGCTGAGTGGAAGCTGAGACAGTGAACGGAGCAGAGTGGAAGCTGAGACAGTGAACGGAGCAGAGTGGAAGCTGAGACAGTGAACGGAGCAGAGTGGAAGCTGAGACGGTGAACGGAGCAGAGTGGAAGCTGAGACGGTGAACGGAGCTGAGTGGAAGCTGAGACAGTGAACGGAGCAGAGTGGAAGCTGAGACAGTGAACGGAGCAGAGTGGAAGCTGAGACGGTGAACGGAATAAACAGTTGTAATACACAAAGGGGGTCATATGAGACGACATGCAGTAATACAGAACATACTCGTCCACCTAGCAGTAAAAATAAGTACCTGTGTGTTAGCTGACTGTTATGGGTCGCATCCACACACAAAAAAGCGTTAGAAACTCCAGTTCTGCTAGGATGTCATATTCTGTAAAGAAAACATTCCCGTCATGTGTGTAAGACACTCCAGTGCCTGCTGGAAGCATTTAAGTGTTGTATATAAGGTAAGTGTATACCTAATGACGTTAATTAAAACAAAATCCATGCAACACAAGCCCTTCTTACCCCATCTCCCCCCCCCACAAAAACCTCCTCGACCCCAACACACGCCCAAAAAGGAGAACAGGAAGGGCGTGTGTTGGGGTCAAGGAAGGAGTAAAGAAAGAAGGTTATCCCTGATCTTCCCTCTGACCTGTGTTTCAACCCTCGCCCAGCCAACGCTATACCCTAAAAGGTCGTTACAAATGTCAACTACCACGTACACACAACGATATGTATGTATTATTATATATATATATATATATATATATATATATATATTATATATATATATATATATATATATATATTACACACACACTCGTAACTTACGCATTAACCTCCGTTTAAGTTGTTTGGTTGCAGAACTGTGATATATGTTGTGTGTTGTTGTTGTTGTTGACGTATAGTTAGGTGGTGGAGAGGCAGCCAAGAGTCTTGTAACCACCAGTAAGAGTCCGGGTAAGAGTTACTAACAACACTGTATTAACATGGCAACCATTATTCATCACTCACCACCACCACCATCACCACAACCATCACCACCACCATCATCACCACCATCACCACCACCATCACCACCACCACTCATCAACCAGTGCTCATCACTCACCAGTACTGAAGTGCATCATATGGTATGATGATGACAGACATTGCTAAGATAAAACCTTGTAAATTAGGTTTGTATCCTGTTATATAAACCATCATTCATAGAGACCCCTGGTGGAGGCTTGATCCACCGTCCCTGTGGATCATTCATAGCGACGCCTGGTGGAGGCTTGATCCACCGTCCGTGTGGATCATTCATAGCGACGCCTGGTGGAGGCTTGATCCACCGTCCGTGTGGATCATTCATAGCCAGGCCTGGTGGAGGCTTGATCCACCGTCCGTGTGGATCATTCATAGCCAGGCCTGGTGGAGGCTTGATCCACCTTCCGTGTGGATCATTCATAGCCAGGCCTGATGGAGGCTTAATCCACCGTCCGTGTGGATCATTCATAGCCAGGCCTGGTGGAGGCTTAATCCACCGTCCGTGTGGATCATTCATAGCGACCCCTGGTGGAGGCTTGATCCACCGTCCGTGTGGATCATTCATAGCCAGGCCTGGTGGAGGCTTGATCCACCGTCCCTGTGGATCATTCATAGCCAGGCCTGATGGAGGCTTGATCCACCGTCCGTGTGGATCATTCATAGCCAGGCCTGGTGGAGGCTTGATCCACCGTCCGTGTGGATCATTCATAGCCAGGCCTGGTGGAGGCTTGATCCACCGTCCGTGTGGATCATTCATAGCGACGCCTGATGGAGGCTTGATCCACCGTCCGTGTGGATCATTCATAGCGACCCCTGGTGGAGGCTTGATCCACCGTCCGTGTGGGTCGTTCATAGCCAGGCCTGGTGGAGGCTTGATCCACCGTCCGTGTGGATCATTCATAGCCAGGCCTGGTGGAGGCTTGATCCACCGTCCGTGTGGATCATTCATAGCCAGGCCTGGTGGATGCTTGATCCACCGTCCGTGTGGATCATTCATAGCCAGGCCTGGTGGAGGCTTGATCCACCGTCCGTGTGGATCATTCATAGCCAGGCCTGATGGAGGCTTAATCCACCGTCCGTGTGGATCATTCATAGCGACCCCTGGTGGAGGCTTGATCCACCGTCCGTGTGGATCATTCATAGCCAGGCCTGGTGGAGGCTTGATCCACCGTCCCTGTTGATCATTCATAGCCAGGCCTGATGGAGGCTTGATCCACCGTCCGTGTGGATCATTCATAGCCAGGCCTGGTGGATGCTTGATCCACCGTCCGTGTGGATCATTCATAGCCAGGCCTGGTGAAGGCTTGATCCACCGTCCGTGTGGATCATTCATAGCCAGGCCTGGTGGAGGCTTTATCCACCGTCCATGTGGATCATTCATAGACAGGCCTGGTGGAGGTTTGATCCACCGTCCGTGTGGATCATTCATAGCCAGGCCTGGTGGAGGCTTGATCCACCGTCCGTGTGGATCATTCATAGCCAGGCCTGGTGGAGGCTTGATCCACCGTCCATGTGGATCATTCATAGCCAGGCCTGGTGGAGGCTTGATCCACCGTCCATGTGGATCATTCATAGCCAGGCCTGATGGAGGCTTGATCCACCGTCCGTGTGGATCATTCATAGCCAGGCCTGGTGGAGGCTTGATCCACCGTCCATGTGGATCATTCATAGCCAGGCCTGGTGGAGGCATATTAAAAATTCACATACGAATGGAACTCTCGGGAATGTCAACAAAGCCTCGTTTAGGACATGATACAAAATTTACATTAGGTCCACCTGGGAGTATGCAACACCAGCATGTAGCCGGGAGGTCTGGTCAAGGACTTTGCCGAGGGGGCGTTGACCCCGGAACACCCTCCAGGTAGACTCCATGTAGATAGCCCCACCTGAACATGTAAAGATTAGTTCCCGAGAAAACAGATTTACAATTGAACTTTTAAAGTCATATATCAATTAAGCTTCGTGATGATGTATACAATACTGAGGGATGAGGTGGAGCAGATATACAGGTAGTCTAAGAAGCTATGAGAGGGAGACGAAGAGGAGCCAGGGGAGGACATCAAGAGGCAAGTTTTAAATGTCAGAGTTGTAGGTGGAATGCATTACATGAAGACGGGTAGAAAAAAAATGACTTAAAACAGTTTCAAGAATAACTACGATCGGCCCATTTTATCATCCCAGAATAGTTACTCGATCCCTGAATAGGTGACTGCACGCACACACACACACAGGTGAGTCTCGACCTCTGCAACCACAAATATTTGAGTACACACTTCCTCACTAAGTGCTTTCCTAGAATCTATCCCAGTGAAGGGAAAAACAGGTGGGAGGAAACATGAGGGATGAAAGAGTGAGCAAGGGAGAAGATTGGAAGGAGGAAACATGAGGGATGAAAGAGTGAGCAAGGGAGAAGATTGGAAGGAGGAAACATGAGGGATGAAAGAGTGAGCAAGGGAGAAGATTGGAAGAATGGATCAGCGAGCAGAGGACTCAGAGGAGGGACTTGGGAATGGGTTCATACGAGGTTATTAACATTCATGACTGGAGGGACATAAAGTCAAATTAATTGATGAAAGAGGCAGTGACCTGGAGTGGTCTACGTGCTACTGTGGCGACCATCAGTGCCTGTGTACACACTAGACATCTCTCTCTCTCTCTCTCTCTCTCTCCCCACACACACACACACACACACACAAACACACACACACACAGACACACACGATATACTAACATTCCAATCTAAAAAGTACACGTGCCTTAACAAACATCAACATGCAGAGAACGAGAAAGTGAACTTGATCTGGGTTCTTCACAGTGGATCACTCACATCTGACTTTCTTCATCATTGTTCACTACTGATATTTTTTTTTTACAGTTGTGAGGAGTGTCACCTGTGTCTTGATTATCTCGATAACATGTTCACAGTGTCACCTGTGTATTGATTATCTCGATAACATGTTCACAGTGTCACCTGTGTCTTGATTATCTCGATAACATGTTCACAGTGTCACCTGTGTCTTGATTATCTCGATAACATGTTCACAGTGTCACCTGTGTCTTGATTATCTCGATAACATGTTCACAGTGTCACCTGTGTCTTGATTATCTCGATAACATGTTCACAGTGTCACCTGTGTCTTCATTATTTCGATAACATGTTCACAGTGTCACCTGTGTCTTGATTATCTCGATAACATGTTCACAGTGTCACCTGTGTCTTGATTATCTCGATAACATGTTCACAGTGTCACCTGTGTCTTCATTATCTCGATAACATGTTCACAGCTTGTGAGCAAAATTTGTTTGGGTTATTTTTAATGAATATTGAGACCCAAGAGTTTGTATGTGAAGCAGAATGTTTGAGCACACTATTAGTGATGTGTAGTGTGGTTAGTTACAGCAGAGATGTGTAGTGTAGTGTGGTTAGTTACAGCAGAGATGTGTAGTGTAGTGTGGTTAGTTACAGCAGAGATGTGTAGTGTAGTGTGGTTAGTTACAGCAGAGATGTGTAGTGTAGTGTGGTTAGTTACAGCAGAGATGTGTAGTGTAGTGTGGTTAGTTACAGCAGAGATGTGTAGTGTAGTGTGTTAGTTACAGCAGAGATGTGTAGTGTAGTGTAGTTAGTTACAGCAGAGATGTGTAGTGTAGTGTGGTTAGTTACAGCAGATATGTGTAGTGTAGTGTGGTTAGTTACAGCAGAGATGTGTAGTGTAGTGTGGTTAGTTACAGCAGAGATGTGTAGTGTAGTGTGGTTAGTTACAGCAGAGATGTGTAGTGTAGTGTGGTTAGTTACAGCAGAGATGTGTAGTGTAGTGTGGTTAGTTACAGCAGAGATGTGTAGTGTAGTGTGTTAGTTACAGCAGAGATGTGTAGTGTAGTGTGTTAGTTACAGCAGAGATGTGTAGTGTAGTGTGGTTAGTTACAGCAGAGATGTGTAGTGTAGTGTGGTTAGTTACAGCAGAGATGTGTAGTGTAGTGTGGTTAGTTACAGCAGAGATGTGTAGTGTAGTGTGGTTAGTTACAGCAGAGATGTGTAGTGTAGTGTGGTTAGTTACAGCAGAGATGTGTAGTGTATGTGGTTAGTTACAGCAGAGATGTGTAGGTAGTGTGTTAGTTACAGCAGAGATGTGTAGTGTAGTGTGGTTAGTTACAGCAGAGATGTGTAGTGTAGTGTGGTTAGTTACAGCAGAGATGTGTAGTGTATTGTGGTTAGTTACAGCAGAGATGTGTAGTGTAGTGTGGTTAGTTACAGCAGAGATGTGTAGTTTATTGGGTAGTTACAGCAGAGATGTGTAGTGTATGTGGTTAGTTACAGCAGAGATGTGTAGTGTATTGTGGTTAGTTACAGCAGAGATGTGTAGTGTATTGTGGTTAGTTACAGCAGAAATGTGTGTAGTGTGGTTAGTTACAGCAGAGATGTGTAGTGTATTGTGGTTAGTTACAGCAGAGATGTGTAGTGTATTGTGGTTAGTTACAGCAGAGATGTGTAGTTCAGTGTGGTTAGTTACAGCAGAAATGTGTGTAGTGTGGTTAGTTACAGCAGAGATGTGTAGTGCAGTGTGGTTAGTTACAGCAGAGATGTGTAGTGTAGTGTGGTTAGTTACAGCAGAGATGTGTAGTGTAGTGTGGTTAGTTACAGCAGAGATGTGTAGTGTAGTGTGGTTAGTTACAGCAGAGATGTGTAGTGTAGTGTAGTTAGTTACAGCAGAGATGTGTAGTGTAGTGTGGTTAGTTACAGCAGAGATGTGTAGTGTAGTGTGGTTAGTTACAGCAGAGATGTGTAGTGTAGTGTGGTTAGTTACAGCAGAGATGTGTAGTGTAGTGTGGTTAGTTACAGCAGAGATGTGTAGTGTAGTGTGGTTAGTTACAGCAGAGATGTGTAGTGTAGTGTGGTTAGTTCAGCAGAGATGTGTAGTGTAGTGTGGTTAGTTACAGCAGAGATGTGTAGTGTAGTGTGGTTAGTTACAGCAGAGATGTGTAGTGTAGTGTGGTTAGTTACAGCAGAGATGTGTAGTGTAGTGTGGTTAGTTACAGCAGAGATGTGTAGTGTATTGTGGTTAGTTACAGCAGAGATGTGTAGGGTAGTGTGGTTAGTTACAGCAGAGATGTGTAGTGTAGTGTGGTTAGTTACAGCAGAGATGTGTAGTGTAGTGTGGTTAGTTACAGCAGAGATGTGTAGTGTATTGTGGTTAGTTACAGCAGAGATGTGTAGTGTAGTGTGGTTAGTTAGCAGAAAATGTGTGTATGTGTGGTTAGTTACAGCAGAGATGTGTAGTGATTGTGGTTAGTTACAGCAGAGATGTGTAGTGTATTGTGGTTAGTTACAGCAGAGATGTGTGGGTATTGTGGTTAGTTACAGCAGAATGTGTGTGTGTGGTTAGTTACAGCAGAGATGTGTAGTGTATGTGGTTAGTTACAGCAGAGATGTGTAGTGTATTGTGGTTAGTTACAGCAGAGATGTGTAGTTCAGTGTGGTTAGTTACAGCAGAAATGTGTGTAGTGTGGTTAGTTACAGCAGAGATGTGTAGTGCATTGTGGTTAGTTACAGCAGAGATGTGTAGTGTATTGTGGTTAGTTACAGCAGAGATGTGTAGTGTATTGTGGTTAGTTACAGCAGAAATGTGTGTAGTGTGGTTAGTTACAGCAGAGATGTGTAGTGTAGTGTGGTTAGTTGCAGCAGAGATGTGTAGTGTAGTGTGGTTAGTTGCAGCAGAGATGTGTAGTGTAGTGTGGTTAGTTACAGCAGAGATGTGTAGTGTAGTGTGGTTAGTTACAGCAGAGATGTGTAGTGTAGTGTGGTTAGTTGCAGCAGAGATGTGTAGTGTAGTGTGGTTAGGGTAACATCTAAGATATGTGTAGTTTGGTTTTGTCCATGCTGTCACTATGACCTACGAACTATTATGGTCTCAGGTAATCAAGGCCTGTTAACCTGGTCGTAATGGGACTTGGAGCTAAAATAAACACAGCAGTAATCTTTGAATTGTATTTTCCTTCACCAAGTATGAACAGATGTGTTTACAATATATACAAGAGGTTGGAAATAAATGTATCACGGTAATCAAGAGGCAAGACAACAACCTAAAGACAAAGAGACAACCATGATCAACCAGCAGCGGTATGAATCTGGCAGTAGTGGAACGTGAGTGACACCACACCTCCGCCACTGTCACACCCACCTTATGATTGGTTGAACCAAGGTACTGATTTAACGATGGGACATCCTTAATCGTTAAACCCTTAGCACACGGTTCGCTGGTTGGGGAGGCAGCCTATATGGGAGTGTGTACATACGTGTGTGCATGCCACAGGTTAGTTACAGCAGAGATGTGTAGTGTAGTGTGGTTAGTTATATCAGTGATGTGTAGTGTAGTTAGTTATATCAGTGATGTGTAGTGTAGTGTGGTTAGGGTTACATCTAAAATATGTGCAGTTTGGTTTTGACACATGGAGGGTTGTCCATGCTGTCACTATGACCTAAAAACTGATGTTTGCTGTGAAGATATATCGCTGTATGCGGTTGTACTTATGTTCCATATGACGCCCGTACACCACGTGGCCCTAAAAACATATCTAAATAGCGTTTTGTCAAAGACTGAGAACTGTCCAAGATGCCACAGTAACTTGTTCAGCTATCAAAACTTTGCGCCCCAGTCCCTGGACCCATTATGTACCTCTGTAATCCTTAACTACCGCCCACAAAATGGGTATGAGAGTGCATAATAAAATGTTAAACTAAGTATCCAAGATGTGTTAAGGAGTGTCGGAGCATCTCAAGAGACCCTTACATACACAAAATCCTTGAACGCCGGAGTTAAGAGGCACGTAAGTTGAACGCCGGAGTTAAGAGGCACGTAAGTTGAACGCCGGAGTTAAGAGGCACGTAAGTTCTCCCGTCTGCTCACACCTCTGCAACACAATTGTCCTCAAAGATTTGTTAAGTTATACCATGAATTAAGGAAAGATCCTGGACTTCACCTTACGAAACAGACAAAACAAATGCGATAGTAATTATGGACAAGGTAGATTATAGTGGAAAAATGAACATGTTATTAGAAGACGGGGGAACTGACGTGCTTCTTAAAACCAACTGCAGGATCTTGGGTGTTTATCGCACTCCTGAAGATCCCGCTGCCTACCTCTAATACTCACCTTTCCCCTCTTTATGAAAACAACTGAAAAAAAACATATCCGCGTGTTTCCGAGAGGCTACGATTACAAACCTTGCTTCCCTGCCTGGCTACCTTGCTTCCCTGCCTGGCTACCTTGCTTCCCTGCCTGGCTACCTTGCTTCCCTGCCTGGCTACCTTGCTTCCCTGCCTGGCTACCTTGCTTCCCTGCCTGGCTACCTTGCTTCCCTGCCTGGCTACCTTGCTTCCCTGCCTGGCTACCTTGCTTCCCTGCCTGGCTACCTTGCTCCCTGCCTGGCTACCTTGCTTCCCTGCCTGGCTACCCTTGCTTCCCTGCCTGGCTACCTTGCTTCCCTGCCTGGCTACCTTGCTTCCCTGCCTGGCTACCTTGCTTCCTGCCTGGCTACCTTGCTTCCCTGCCTGGCTACCTTGCTTCCCTGCCTGGCTACCTTGCTTCCCTGCCTGGCTACCTTGCTTCCCTGCCTGGCTACCTTGCTTCCCTGCCTGGCTACCTTGCTTCCCTGCCTGGCTACCTTGCTTCCCTGCCTGGCTACCTGGCTATTACCAGCGTTAAAGTTTCTTGTCTATCGGCTACTTATCTGCATGGTTGTTTCTTGTCTGCCTGCCTCCCCTTTCTTCTTCTTCTTCTTCTTGTTATTCTTATTCTTTCCATTTAATGTGCTTCGGCTACTAGGGTCATCAGTGTTAGGTAAATGGACAGAGATGCAACTAATGTGACATTTTATTGTGGCAACGTTTCGCTCTCCAG
>WNWK01000533.1:250000-255000 GCA_009830355.1 Cherax destructor
TAGACCCCTTGCTGTCTTCAAGCAGGCACTGGACAGGCACCTAAAGTCTACCCGAAGATATCAGAAAAACTACCGGAACAAAAGTGAAAGTCTTCAAGAGGAAACTCAACAAATACCTTCGCCAAGTGCCAGATCAACCTGGCTGTGATGGATATGTGGGTCAATGGGCCGCCAGCAGCAACAACCTAGTTGACCAGATAAGTACCACCCAGCACTGAAGGTCTTTCACAAGTCTTAGAACACAGGTCAGCACCCACTGTTTCCAACTAAATGGTAATTCACTTTCAATAGTAGAAACCTGGACTTAGCATTCCCCCCACGAGACCAGCCTCTTAATTACCCCCTGTGGAAACTACGTACAAAGCTTCAGTGCAGATGTTTGCCAAGCCTCAACACAGCGCTAACCACGCCCACCACCGCACACACCCAACTTCCTGACCGGCAAACTAACCACCCAAATAACCAAGCATCTAACCGTAGGGGGTCATTACAACGCAGTATGGTTGTACAGTATTACTGAACAGTACGGGTTTTTAAAGAGATGTTTGTGCTTGCTAGCAAACGTATGAAGGTGATCCAGCCTCTGCGAGTGCGATCGTTATTTACAAGTCCTGAAGTGTACTGGCATTAAGTCAGCAGCCTTGGGAACGTACGTCTAGCCCACAGTGTATATTCTGAGAGGTATAAATCACTCCATTTGTATGCACTCACAGCAACGACTGCACACTGAGAGGTGTATATCTAATGCATAATCCTAGAAAGAACTTTACTCCCTATTTTAGGGATTTAAGCATCTTAAACCGACGTGTATAGACAACATTCAATCCTGGCATTAAGGACGACAGAAAGCCTGTAAGGAAAATAATAGGCTGGATAAGAATATTCAATACAAGAGACGATACTTTCTTTCCTTCTACTCAATCTCCTTTTTCTTAACTTCTCCTTTTTAACCTACTTCATCCACCCTCCCTCTCCTTCTTCAACTGCTTCCTCCTCCTCAACCTGCTTCCTTCTGCACCTGCTCCCTGGTGGACACAAGGGACTCACAAATCACAACATCCCAACCCATCACACATAATCACCAGATCACGCGATGTTAGTCTGGCAAAAAGTTCATCTGGGGCGCTAATAGGCAGTTGGCTAGCTTGTGAACCTCACCCCGCCTTCACGAGTCTTGAACTTCAGTAGGTTCATCACAACTCCGCCTTCATGAGTCCAGAACCTCAGTAGGATTATCACAACTCAGTTTCCACGAGTCCTGAGCCTCCTCAGCAGGATTATTACAACTCAGTTTTGATGAGTCCTGAAGCTAAGTAGGTTCATCACAACTCAATCTTCACGAGTCCTGAACCTCAGCACTCACGAGTCT
This sequence comes from Cherax destructor, assembly GCA_009830355.1. NCBI lineage: Eukaryota > Metazoa > Arthropoda > Malacostraca > Decapoda > Parastacidae > Cherax > Cherax destructor. The sequence goes on from WNWK01000533.1 coordinate 251,370, forward strand.
ATCGTCACAAGAGTGTGTTTCAAGGCCCCCCCTCCCCCTCCCTGTGTGTTTCAGGGCCCTGTGTGCATTTTAGGGACCCATTTGTGTATTTTAGGGCCTCTGTGCGTATTTCAGAACTCTCCCCGTGAGACGACATACTCTTATATAACGCAGTCGTGCATGGGAAACTTGGAGCCAATAATTACAAACAGTCTGGCAGAATTACACCAGAATAGGAATCCAGCTGCAAGATGTAACTTTCAAATCATGAACAGAGAGACAAATGGGGAGGAGGCTGTATCATCCCTGCGTGTGTGGAAGTTTAGGGAAATGATCCTTAATGCCACCTGACAAAAATCGACCTAAAATACGCGATTTATTTATGTAGCAGCTTACATCAAACCATACATAGTGAGAGATTTGTAGGTGGGAGTTTATGACTCAGGTAATGGTCCGGGTATCCAGCTGTGTATCATCTTTGTTATTCCTTACACTCTTTTGAAACAGTTTCTGCGTTCTGAATATTGTGCTTGTTTTCAGGTCTTCATTCCTCCCATACTTAAACAGTTGAAATTTGTTACCATTGAACATCATGTTATTTTCACTTGTCCTCTGGAAGACTGTTGATATCCGTTTGTATTTTTACTGTCTTATAACCCAGTTGATTCTCATACTTGGGTATCGTTAGCAACAGATGATACGAAGTTGTGGATAATGCTATTGTATATGACTGCTACGAGGATGAGAAACAGTAATGGTGCCAGGACTGTGCCTCGGTGTATTAACTGTTAACTTCACTGAAACAGTAATGGTGCCAGGACTGTGCCTCGGTGTATTAACTGTTAACTTCACTGAAACAGTAATGGTGTCAGGACTGTGCCTCGGTGTATTAACTGTTAACTTCACTGAAACAGTAATGGTGCCAGGACTGTGCCTCGGTGTATTAACTGTTAACTTCACTGAAACAGTAATGGTGCCAGGACTGTGCCTCGGTGTATTAACTGTTAACTTCACTGAAACAGTAATGGTGTCAGGACTGTGCCTCGGTGTATTAACTGTTAACTTCACTGAAACAGTAATGGTGCCAGGACTGTGCCTTGGTGTATTAACTGTTTACTTCACTGAAACAGTAATGGTGCCAGGACTGTGCCTTGGTGTATTAACTGTTAACTTCACTGAAACAGTAATGGTGCCAGGACTGTGCCTTGGTGTATTAACTGTTAACTTCACTGAAACAGTAATGGTGCCAGGACTGTGCCTTGGTGTATTAACTGTTAACTTCACTGAAACAGTAATGGTGCCAGGACTGTGCCTTGGTGTATTAACTGTTTACTTCACTGAAACAGTAATGGTGCCAGGACTGTGCCTTGGTGTATTAACTGTTTACTTCACTGAAACAGTAATGGTGCCAGGACTGTGCCTTGGTGTATTAACTGTTAACTTCACTGAAACAGTAATGGTGCCAGGACTGTGCCTCGGTGTATTAACTGTTAACTTCACTGAAACAGTAATGGTGCCAGGACTGTGCCTTGGTGTATTAACTGTTAACTTCACTGAAACAGTAATGGTGCCAGGACTGTGCCTTGGTGTATTAACTGTTTACTTCACTGAAACAGTAATGGTGCCAGGACTGTGCCTGGTGTATTAACTTTAACTTCACTGAAACAGTAATGGTGCCAGGACTGTGCCTTGGTGTATTAACTGTTAACTTCACTGAAACAGTAATGGTGCCAGGACTGTGCCTTGGTGTATTAACTGTTAACTTCACTGAAACAGTAATGGTGCCAGGACTGTGCCTTGGTGTATTAACTGTTTAACTTCACTGAAACAGTAATGGTGCCAGGACTGTGCCTTGGTGTATTAACTGTTACTTCACTGAAACAGTAATGGTGCCAGGACTGTGCCTTGGTGTATTAACTGTTTACTTCACTGAAACAGTAATGGTGCCAGGACTGTGCCTTGGTGTATTAACTGTTTACTTCACTGAAACAGTAATGGTGCCAGGACTGTGCCTTGGTGTATTAACTGTTAACTTCACTGAAACAGTAATGGTGCCAGGACTGTGCCTTGGTGTATTAACTGTTACTTCACTGAAACAGTAATGGTGCCAGGACTGTGCCTTGGTGTATTAACTGTTAACTTCACTGAAACAGTAATGGTGCCAGGACTGTGCCTGGTGTATTAACTGTTTACTTCACTGAAACAGTAATGGTGCCAGGACTGTGCCTTGGTGTATTAACTGTTTACTTCACTGAAACAGTAATGGTGCCAGGACTGTGCCTCGGTGTATTAACTGTTTACTTCACTGAAACAGTAATGGTGCCAGGACTGTGCCTTGATGTATTAACTGTTTACTTCACTGAAACAGTAATGGTGCCAGGACTGTGCCTTGGTGTATTAACTGTTAACTTCACTGAAACAGTAATGGTGCCAGGACTGTGCCTTGGTGTATTAACTGTTAACTTCACTGAAACAGTAATGGTGCCAGGACTGTGCCTTGGTGTATTAACTGTTAACTTCACTGAAACAGTAATGGTGCCAGGACTGTGCCTTGGTGTATTAACTGTTAACTTCACTGAAACAGTAATGGTGCCAGGACTGTGCCTTGGTGTATTAACTGTTAACTTCACTGAGACTAGAATTCATTTTTTAACTACTACTCTTTGTGATCTATTTATTAGTGATTCAAATATCTATTTCCATAACATTCCAGTTAAAGTTCATGACCTCTTGAGCTATTGTTTTCCATTATTGTGGATGTCAAATCCCTTTGCAAAGTCAGAATAGACTGTATCAAAAAAATTTCTTCCATGACCTCCTTGATCTGGTCATAGTGGCCTAATAGTTGTAAAAGGCAGGCTCTTTCTGCTCTAAAGACGAGCTGACCTGGACTGAGTAGCTCATACTTATCCATAAAAACATAATTTGATCTCTCATAAACCTTACATATATTTTTTTGTGTGATGCTAGTGCCAACGGTCCGTATTTTTTTGTTGTTATTGCTCTGTTGCTTCTTTTGTGATGAGGGAATACGTTTGAGCTTTTTTGAGGCTCTTGGTATTTTATGTGAATCTAAGGTACTCTCCCAAGCAGAGTACTCTGCTGGCCGCACCACCAGTATGCTGGAAACACAAAGGTATAGTGTCCTGGGTCCAGGTTAACTGAACGAACAACCCCGTGATTCCTCACTGTCTGGCCCAGGCGGGGAGAGTGCGCCTCACACTAAGTTCCTTACCTTTCTTGATGCTATCATACTCAGGGGACCACCCCTTCAACCATACGTCTCTTTCTCTCCTCCTATTCCAACTTCCCTCCCCCTCCATCTCTCTCTCTGAGCAAGTATCAGCGAGGGTAGTAGTCAAGTATCTTCATCTCCTCGCTGGAAGCGGGACATCCCCGTTCCTGTCAAACATAACTCTCAAGAGATGAATCACCTCTACCTTACCCCTGGCCTTGGACACTAGTCACAAGGCCATGCCCCAGGCCATGGCCTTGGAAACCAAGCCTCAACCTCTCTCTCCCACTCTCTCGCCGCTTTCTAGGATCATATGTTGATACAGCTGTACCCAGAACGAAATGTCGTCTATAGCAACGTTTCGTTGTATTACTACCCTTCACTCGTGGAACCTTGATGCTGGTGAAGGGCTCATCA